>JAYRBW010087659.1:0-22038 GCA_036023295.1 Invenusta paracnida
TAAAAATATCATTTTTCTCATATCTGGGACATTTCCAATATATGTTGAAAATTTCATCAAAATCGATTAAAGTTTAGTGTATGTTATTGGGTCTGAACAAGAAGAAGAAGAATAATGACGGAAAAAGTCGATGTTTGCACCTTGACATCTTGGGTTCTAAATTAGTTATGAATTTGAAAATTGACTCACTGATACATTTTTGATGGCGCTCTATGATAGAAGTTAAATCATTTCAAAATATAAATTGGTTTTTAAATGGTAGCGGTTTAATAAATGACCGTTCTTATGGTATTCTAATATACCTTCTGTACATAAGTTGCTCGCATGAGCTGCATGAGCTAACCACCTACTGCTGTAGGTTTAGATATATACTTTTTTAATATTGTAAAGAATATTTAAGCTCTAAATATTTAGAATTAGGTTCGCAATCGTGAAATATAACATATTTTACAAGGACAGAAAGTTAAAATTTGAGTTGTGCAGTTTAGTTACTCAATATCTTAGATATACATTTAAAATGTTATATGTGCGATAAATATTAAAAATACTATTTAACTGAGAAAAATACGAATTATTTTTAAATCAGCATACACAAATTAACTAAAAGAGATTAAGGAATACAAATCTAAAAACATTGGAAGTCCACCGAATTTATTAAAATTCAAATATCGTATTAATACTTAATATCGCTTCGATATCGTAGAAATATGACAATTTTTACCCAAAATATAATAATTTGCATACTAATCAAAATATACTTCATTTCATAGACAATTATAATGAAATTGTTGTTATTTATAATTCAATCTTGACATAAGTACTTTCGATTTTTAAGCTTATACATATATTTTTGTAAATCAGAAAACTGTCAAGCAACCGTGTTGTAATAAATGATTCTAGATAAATTATATACATTGAATTGTAATATAAAATAACTCACATTTTGTCCCCAATAGATCGGTCCATAGTGACATCGGGTTCCAAAATATTTCTTATATCATTAGTAAATGATTTAACGCTGTAAAATAAAATAATTAAAAAACAATACACTTATAAATTTAGAAATAAACACCAACATAAAATTGTTGCTATAATGCTATTATAGTATATTATAACATAATTGAAAACAATATTACATTATTAACGAAACATTATACGACATATAGTCTTATTCCCATAACAATATTAACCCAACTAATATATTATATACCTTCCTGGAAATCTGCTTTTTCTTATATTGACAACAACGGTATCACTTAATCTATCAACTTTTACGAGTATAAGAGCATAATGTAGATAAAGCGCGAGTGTTGCTTAAAATTATACTCATTAAAATTTCAGTTTTTTATTTAATAGTTTTAACAAATATTCATAGTAATTTAGTTTGCATTATTGAAATAATATTACCTTGAACATTGTATTTTTAAAAAGTTATAAAAATATATTTAATACATACATTTGTACAATTGTACATCTCAATATGTATCTAATAACCGAAACAGATATCTAAAACATGAAGGAATTTTGCTCATGTCTAAATGATACACTATCACAATACAAAATTCTAAAAAAATAAATAAAGAATGTGTGTGTAGAAAAAAATGTGCATAAGTCTATTTGGGGCCATACCTGCCAAGGCTCTTAGTCAAGACCCATTGTGCTTTCTTTTTAATCCTTTTCTTCTTAGTGGGCTTGCTACAAAACAAAATATTGGATGGATATGTGACTCATAAAACAAAGATAGATGGAGGCTTCTTGTATTAAAAAAAATCATTTCTAACCATATTGAAAAATAATGATCGTAATATCATATGCCTAATACATTTAATCCCATATAACAATATATTTATTATAGGTACATATTTGGAGTAACGACTTTTTATGTAATAAAACTGTTTTATGAATAAAATCCTCATAAATATTATATTGATTGAACATTAAGAAATGCTTTTTTAATCTAGGATACAACTAATTAGTTGATTACTAATGCAACCTTTCAGTTTACAATAATTTCGTATCTTAAGCATTTGCAATTTAAACGGAAACTATTTCATAATTACAATACATTTATTTTAATTTTTAAAATGTTCAATATTTAATTTTGAATTAAAACGATATAAGCTATTTCAATATAATTTTCAAAACAAATTAATTATTGATAAAACTATCATTAACATTTGCAAGATTTGCACTCTTTTAAAAGAATATTAATTCATTTTATGAGTATATAAAAAATAAATACTTCATTTTATTAGATATATGATCATGTATGTGTGTACATACTCATTCGAAATACACAAGAAAATTAATATATAAAAATAAAATCTGTCACTTGATGTCATTTTCCGAAGAATCCTTTCTGAAGAAATAAACAAAAAATATATGCTTAAGCAGCATCTATATCATTCTGCTAAATACGTTAATTCTATACTACATATATCTAAGTTTATGAACGTTTGTCAGGGGGTAAATTGCGATCTCGATTTGCCAGGATATAAATACATCTTAATTAATTAGTCGCTATCTAGGATTAAACTAATCATTCGATAATTATGTCAATCTTCTCAAGTAGCCAAGTGGGTTAGACTCCTTCCTGCCTTCAAACCTGAAGGTAACAAGTTCGAACCCCGGAACATATTCTTGACTTGAGGTTAAAGCTTATAGCGGTTAATGAATTAACATTTGTGTATAGCAAATTGACATTGCAATTTACTCTAAATCATTATTAATTCCAGGGTTAGCTACATATATATATATATAATTTTCTATATAATATAGGTAAATTAACACTGATAATTTAAAAATTCTGGTTGAAATATTTGTCATGGACAATAATTCTTTTTTATTTGCTCGTATATAAACTGTTGTGTTCAGTAAGAATTTTATTGATTTCCATATAATTGTGTTTAATATTTTAAATTGTTCTGTAACAATAATAATAATAAGAATGATTTTATTGAAGTAGGTACATACATATATGTATGGTGTACTGATTTTTAAAAATAACATTCAATTTGTGTTTAGTATCAAACAATGTATAATAGAAACTGTTCAATTTGTTTTGCTTACATGACAAGGCACGAACAGTGATAATATACTAAATGCATGCGATTACAAACTGTAAATAAGTAATGTTCAAGTGTACTTACGGCAATTCCAGATTTTGGCTGTACTTCATTATCAAAAGTGTAATTATTACGGGTATTAATGAAATGAAAGTGATAATTACGATAATAGTTTTGTTCGGTCGCACTATAAAAGAAAAATGAGGAAAATATTAAATGCATGGAATGCACAAATACAATTTGAAGACTGTTATCAAAATTTTATATTAACACAAACATTTGTTCAACTATGGAATTAATGTATGATTAGAATACTGTAAATCATTATTAATATTTAGTTAATAAATAATAAACAATTAGTAAAATAAAACGCAAAAAACTTACAATCAAGTGAGAGAATATTTTCTGGAAAGAAAAAATTATTATTAATAATGATAAACAAATCAGTATAAAGACATACATATATTTCAACCTATAATATATGTCATAACAGGAGGAGCAATTGTAATTGCTTCTCCCTTTATATCACTGCCAACATATATACTCCAGATAATAATTATTAAAACAATTTCAAGTTTCTTAATTAAACAATAGAATATAAGAATTGAATTTATTCATTAAGATTATATTATAAATGAAATTTTACTTCTTTTTAAAAATTACAGCAATAAATGTAGTTCAATACATTATAAAACGGCTTCATACGAATTTATCCTTAATAGTCTATTGTTATAGTCAATATTTCCATAAAATGTAATTATTGCAGTTTTTTCTTAATTAGTTGCAATCATATTATTCTATCATTCAATTTTTCTGATTATAATTTAGTCGACACATATTGATATATACATACCTACATGGTGTATTTATGAGGTATAATCCATGTAGCAAAATTATGTTTTAAAGTTTAAGATATTAAGACACAACAAATAAAATATCAATGCCGACAAAAATTATAGGGAAAAAATAAATTGGTTATTGGTTATTCCACTATAAAAAAATGGTGAAAGAATAAATATGATATTGAAAAATCTCTAAAAACAGGATACACAGGGAAAAATAAGAATAAGAAAATATAGTGAATCGTTGAGAAGATATTTATTGAAAAATAGAAGTAATAAGAATAAATATACCATTATAATTAATAAATAAAGTAATAAACTAAAGTAAAATTAAAGACAACGCTGAAAATAAGGATGTAAAAATGTTAATCTCGAAAATGAAAAATAAAACCTGTTTGTCGAAAAGTAAAAACGTAATTTGCGAGAAAAGAAATTAATGAAATAAAACTTTTTTTATATATAAGATAATGAAAACTAATGCTTAGTAATAGGCAAAATCAAATAAGATGGAATAATATAATTTATATTAGATAGATATATTTAAATATATTAGAAATATAAATATATAGTAGTATATAGTAAGAAACAAAATAAAATCACAATAAACATGAAGTAAAATTAAATTATAATACGAAATAGAAATTATTTAATTTGAAAATTCAAACGAACAGGTAAAATAATGCATATAAATTAAAAATATATTTTGTTGAAAAAGACAAATGGATTAACGATGACGACTAAAATAAGAAAAAATGGTTAATAGGATTTCCTCTCTGCCCCAAATCCCTACTCACTCTTGAGCTCGTGTATCTCAAACTCGCAGACAGAAAATGGTGTGAATTGACGACTCTCGAGCTCGACGTAGCGTCCCCGTGTTTCCCTTAGCAACAACTCGAAGTGAGTCCCTTCACGATGGATGGCCTCACCGCGATAGGCAACGACCTCTCGCAGACTCGCGTCAAAGATTGTGAGTCGAAAGAGGGTCGTTCGACTAGTGGACTTGTAGAAGATGATTCGGTAGATCCTCGCCTCGTAGCCGAGGTCAAACTTGACCCACTTCTTGAGTTGGACGCAATGTTCGCCGGGGTTGTCGAGCAAAACCTGCCCGTCGTTCACGCAGTGGGGACAGACCGGCTTATAGGAGTGGATTATCTCGGCCACTGGCGCCAGATTGTTCTCTGTTGTCATGGTAATTGAGAGTAGGAATGGTTGCAGTGCCATCATTTCAGTTTGTCAACAAGTTAATTGTCATTATTGCAATACCTAACTATATAGAAATCGAATTTCCCTCACACAAATGATCTATTATCGAAAAAATACTTCTATAAATGAAATGGTAACAGCAAGTCGGTGTTACCCGTGGCAACAAAAATAAATTATGCAATATATATAAACAAAAAATGTGCCTTTTCAATCTAGATTTGTGTGCTCAATTGTAGGGAAATCTATACAAACTATATATATATATAGTTTTAAAAGAATTTTAAATTCCTTAGTAAAATAAATGCGAAAGAGTTATCTTCTATACGATTGTTTGATATAATATATATTTTTTATTAACTATGTATCATGTTATCGTACTATCCAATAATTAAGATAGCTAATATAATTTATATAAATAAGGCCCTAGAATCCGATAATAATATATGATAATATATTAAAATAGAAATATTACAACTAGCTACACAAGACGAAAAAACTAACATTTTGTGTTTGCTTCTTATAGTATTTTTTTATTGTAACTCATTAATATTGTATAAGTTCAGTTATATTACACATCTTTATTCTTGACAAATTCCGTATATATATATATGTACAGCAATTGTTAGGTACATGTATTCGTTGACTCACAATATCTGTTTCATAATCTTTATTTAGAAGCAGGAAAATTCATTGACGTGTAAATAACAATTAATTACCTTTATTTCTTGTGAAATTAACAAAAAAATTGAATTAATTTTTTTTCATTCAATTTACAATAATAAAAATATTAAAATTAAACAAGTATTTTAAAGTATTATGACATATTCATCGGCGAAAGAAACATTATTCTACAAAACTGTTCGAATCCTCTTGTATGATACGAAAACTAACAGCTTAAAACAACACAGTCAATAAATGGAAAATAAAAAACAGCACAAATAGAAAGAAATCACAATTATTAATGAAAACAAAAGAAATTAATATGTGATAATAAAACAAAAAATAAATGCTTTTAAAAATATGAAATTCTCACTGTATACAATAATTCCAGAAACTGAAATCAAATGATATTTATTACAAATACAACAACTAATTAATAGGAAATACTAAAATCGAACAATATACATATATACATTTAATTATATATAAAATATAATGTTTCGTATCAACATTCACATAACTGATTATTTGTGCAATTCTTATTAATATGTAGTAATCGGAACTTATTTAAACTTTTAATTTTAAAATTTATGAAAGAGGAATTAGGTGGTATATGTATACATTAAAATGGGTTAATTACTGCATTATTGATAATTAATAAATTAATTTTAATTATACTGTTGATTCAAGACATTCTAGACATTTATATAAAAAAGACAGCTCGACAGTATTTTGAGCCTTTTTACTGGCAGCATGGATCATTTTATTAGTCGGCTGCATTTGATGACGATATATTACGTTACTTCAAGAAAGGGAATGTGCGCAATTTAAATACGTTTACTCCACATTTTAGCGTATAGTGTCGCCTCTATCTATTTATAGTTCAACGCTACGATATCTAAGGTTTTATTAAATGCCGCACCATTCCGAATGAAGATTTCCATCTCACAGAGGAAGACCTCAGATCTGCCCACTGCCTCTAACTTGATCATATTTCCCCGCACATTCGTCAATCCAATGAATAGGAAGCCAGTAGCTCGCAGTCTGTCTCCGACATCGTCACCCTGCGCACCACCCCCAACGCCACCATTGGGGCTGGTCGCTGAGGTCGAGCTGATGTATACGGTCTTGAGTGACACTCGGGAGATACCCACCAGAACACAGAACTCTGGCCGCCGTCGTCCCGCTGACAGGTAAAGACCGATGTGGGAGATGTCCAGTACCTGTGCAAGTGTATAGTGTCAAAGTGATCTATGTGTAAAGCTGATGTAGAGACGATACCAGTATAATGATTAAAATACAATCTTCAACAAATATGTAATCTGTAGATAACGACAATGACAACTGACGTCCGACAAGTGTATATCAAAGTAACAAGTAACGAGATAAGCATAAATATTTATATTATAATTACATCATGAGAGGTGCCACAAAAAAATTATATTACTAATATTATCTATGTCAAGGGACCTCTCCACATTAAGTACTTAAGATACAGTTTAGAATAATTGAATTGTCTTTAACATGTACATATGGATCAAAATTGTGTTTATTATAGTATATTTAACGTGTATTAACAGTAGAAGGGTTAAGGGGGAGGGTGTAAAAATACCCACATTTTGTATTCACTCTCGTGGATCCCTAAGTTCCCAATAAAATGAATTGAAACTCCCTACCAGGGGCTACAATTTTGTTGCAAAGTTCCCTAGATAAGTCAAATTTGTGTCAGATGTCTCCTTCGGGTCCTCCTGACCCCTCCTAAATCGTCGTTGAGACCAAAGTTTAGAATATCAATAAAAAAATTACAATAAATATTTCATATTAATAAAAGGCTGGTTCAAGGTTGCCATAAGCTTTAAATCACTTGTGGGGCCCCTGGAATAACCAGGACGTCACGGGTAACCCCTTGGAGGACTATTTCAAAATGGTGCAATACAAATGATTATAAATTAAATTTTCAACATCCAACAATAAAGTTACAGACTGGATTATCAATTTCAAGACTGAGGAATCTTTCATAATGGTCCTGACGTCATTATCCAGATCCTCCAAGACGTCAGGAATACTCCTTGTAGGTCTATTTCATTAGTATGCATTCAAAAATATGTATATTTCAGTAATGATTATTGTCATAAGGAACATATTTGAAGTCAATATAACTTTATAATAACTAATAATATACTATAGTCTATGTACAGTTTCGAAAAGACTTTCTCCCGAAGGTCTAGAAAACCCCAGATGCGGCAACGGCACTATGAAACGTATGTAAACCAATTCAAAATGTAAATATGTTGGACAATTCATAATGGATAGCCTGCGTTTAACTCTTTTAGTCCTTGAACAATGAACAGTAACTTGAAGACCATCTCCTGAAGGTCCAGGACAGACCTAGATGTTACAACTACATAATAAAACGTGTATAATAAAATATTAATTGCAAAAATCTTATACCTTCAATATTAGTTGTTTAAAACGGTTTTTGTAAAATGAATGACTATTTTCATTTTGAAGCAGTCACACAACGAATATCTCCTGAAGGTCTGGATGATATGTACATTGCTGCAACAGCATACCAGACAACACTACATGTTAGCTGGATATTATTTTACTATATACTAGACTGTGGTAGTAATCCAATGTTATTATGAGATTAAAATATGCAAAAATAAGATATTTCCCAAATGTTTCCATTTTTTACGTTGGGGGCTCCATGACGGCCCTGTTGGACCATCAAGGTAGTGAGAGATGACGATTGGACCTATTAGGTTGGAATCCTCTTATAATTTGGGATACTAGGATGTAAATGTAATCAATGTTGTGAATGATTTCTTAATTTTACAGTAATTTCTGAAAAATGGGTATTTTTTACCCCCCCCTGGCCGTCCTAAATGGGACGACCATATCGCTTTGTTTGTATCAAAATCATTCCAAAGACTCTATTTCCTTCGCATGCTCAAGACAGCTAATACACCTGAGGAAGAGATGATCGCAGTGTACACCTCCATGATAAGATATATAATAGAATACGGAGCACCTGTGATCCATACATCTCTCACTATCAGGGAACACAATACGTTGGAATCCATCTAGAAACGGGCTGCCGCCATCATTTGAGTCTCGCCGCTTGATCTGCCATCTTTCAAATCCCATCGTGATGACTTTGCTAGAAAATTCTTTCGTGACATTGTTAAAGGCAACAGCGTTAGTTTTCTGCTTAATCCTCACCTCCAACCCGCCACGTCTGTTTCGCTTAGAACTAGACGCCTGTTCGCTTTTCAGTGTAGATCGGTGAGATTTCAGGCAAGCCTTCTCCCGTTTGGGGCATGCCATTTTTAATGTTAATTTTTTGCCATTTAGTGCTTCTTTATTTGTTATTTCTTATGTTACTTCATTGCCTTTCCTAGTTGCTTTGTGTGTTCACTGTTAACCTTGTATCTTCAAATCTATGACTTTCACCAAGGTGCGAAATAAACATATTATTTTTATTATTTTTATTATTAACAAATATATTATTATCACCCATTTCACCAAGTAATAAACAAATAAATCTACATCATAGATTTTTAATATTAATATTTGATGAGTAATAATGAATTTCAATAATTTACATGTTTCAAAAATCGAATTGTTCAGAACCTGTTCGTGGGCCACAGAATGCACAACGGAACTGGCCCATTTTTGGTTCTGGCAGTGGTCCCGCAGAAGGTCTATCACAGTTTCTTGAGTCTTGAAGGCTCGCAGAAGCCGACTGTTGTACCAAAGATGGCGTTCTGGACGAGTTAGTGGGGATGGGTTGAAGAAATGACCAGATGACATGAAAAGGAAATAAATCGACCATACAGTATTTAATTATCTCAACATGATCCGTAGTTATTCATAACATAAAATGGATATAAAAGATTATGTGTGTTACCTTCTGGAAATAGATCCTCTTCAAAATCTAAAATATACAAAGTGTTAATTTAATTTGTATGCCTTAGGTACTTTAAAACTTAAATGATGTAAACTGTTTCTTAAAATAGAAGAACATTTCAATAAATAAATAAGTTTAAGAAATTGTACTGTTACTAATTCAAATTAAGGATAGATTTTGACTTCAATAAAACTATGAAAACAATATTGGAATGTTAAACAATGAGAAAAAACTTACCGTAATACCAAAAACTTATGTATAGTATAAGAAATGAGAATAATTCTTTAAAATATGAATGAAAATGTTCAGTAAGCTATATTGTAGAATGAATTATTTACGGACAGGACTAAATAAAATAAATTTTATGTTTTTACTAATATAACAATGAATGCTACCTTATTATTTCATATACAATAAGTATGTAATTGTAAATCCAACATTTTTATTATAACTTTATATAAATTAATATAATTCTTAATTTTTATTTTGTTAGAAATAAGTGTTATAATCTTTTCAATTAGAAGTTCTCGACTTCACATTACTATTTTTATCACGATCACTGATTCATGGTTTTAATATATGTATAACGACACTAATTCTGTTGTTGGATGCAGATTTATAAGTCAATGTAAATATAAAATTAATAAAAATACAAAGGCAGTAATGAATACACAAACAAAACTAACAATTAAAAGTTAATTAGTATCTATAATATAAAATGTTATGCTATTGTTCCTACATACGACCATATTAAATATTGATTTTGCTACCGTTGAGTCTTTTCAGTCTGTAAGTACGAGTATAGATTAATGGTTGAATAAAATATGTTTTGGTTTAATAAATGTTTCGGAAAGTTTAGCCAGAGGCAAATTATGTGGGTGACGTTGTTGGTTTGAATTTGATTTGAAAATATCCATGGGAGAAGAGTCCACTGAGAAATATTCAGTGTTGTGTTTGGAAGCGAAAGGACAGGTCGGGTGGGTACCGACAGAATGCGATTTTTTAGTATTTGGAAGCAAGCTTAATTACGAGAGTATTTGGAAAGAGATCTGGAGAGATTGGACTCCTGTGTTTGATGAGGTGACAAGCGATCATGAGTTTGGAGGAATGAAACTTCCTTGTTCGGTATGTAAATACGTATATAATCGGTCATAAAATCACTAATCAAATATTGAAATTTAATCGCGCAAATAAAATCGTAGCAATTAGCTAGCGAGTTTTTGTAATTGATAACAGATTAATTTGCTGATTAATAAACTATCCTATTAATTAACTTGTTTGTTTTCACTGCATTATTATTGGTACAGAAATTATTGGGAGATTCTAGAGATATTGTTATTATAATTTAGTTACTATAATTTAATTATTATATTTAACAACAAGTTAATAACTGATTTGATAACAAGATTAAATGTAACCTAAATAGAAAATAGAGTAGTATATTAAACATCAATTATATTATTTTGTATAATTTTAGTAGATGTCCTATGTTGCATACCATAAGCAAATTCATACCATTTGTGAATGGTTTGTACCATTGGATACAGCATATTATATAAAGAATATAAATCAATTATGAGAACATCAAGATTAGATTATACATAATTCTTAAAAATATAACAATTCTTAATCATTTTAATAACATAATTTATAGAAAGATTGAATTTACTAGGTCTGATATTACCAATAATTTACAATTAGACATAACAAAGTTCTATTTGCCAATAGTACAAACCATTGGACCCAACAGTTTGTACCGTTGGATACAGCATATTGTATAAAGAATATAAATAAATTATGACAACCATCATGATTAGATTATACATAATTCTTAAATGTAATTCTTAATTCCAACAGTATGAACCATTGGCAAATAGAACTTTGTTATGTATAATTGTAAATTATTCATAATATTTGAACTAGTAAATTCAATCTTTTGATCAATTAAGTTATTAAAATGATTAATAATTGTAATATTTTAAAGATTTATATATAATCTAATCTTGATGGTTGTCTAATTGATTAATATTCTTTATACAATATGCTGTATCCAATGGTATCAACCATTTGCTAATGGTACAAACCTTTGCATATAGCATATTCTATCCTCCATGTATGAATTTGCTTAGAGTATGCAACATCTATATTGTCACTAACTTAACATAATTTATAGGTTGCGAGTCTTGGCACCTAAAGAAAATTGTTATGTGCTGAGAGTCTCATATGCTGGTATTTAGACAAAATGTCAAAAAAACAAAAATGAATGTATTAACAAGAAATCCCTATACACTACTAAAAGCTGGCAGCCACAACCACACCACAATTATCAAGCATCTCACTATCCTTAATTTAAAAAAAAAAATCCGCTCTTGGCACATGACAATTTTCTTTATGTGCTGAGAGTCTTGGCATATAGATTTTACATTTCCTCATTCTCGGCATGTAACAATTTTCTTTATGTGCCAAGACTCTTGCAATGTAGTGACAACCCTAACTTAATACTAATAGTAATACTTAAAAATATATACATAAAAAAATATATCCTAAAAGCCTACCAGTAATATGGGTTTGCTATAAATTGTAGGTTATGTTTTAGTTATATGTAATTTAATTCTTTTAATGCCAATGATAATGGTATAGCATGTTTATTTTGGAATAGGTATTCTTAATTCTAACAGTATGAACCATTGGCAAATAGAACTTTGTTATGTCTAATTGTAAATTATTCATAATATTCGAACTAGTAAATTCAATCTTTTGATCAATTAAGTTATTAAAATGATGAATAATTGTAATATTTTAAAGATATATATATAATCTAATCTTGATGGTTGTCATAATTGATTTATATTCTTTATCTAATGGTATGAACCATTTTCTAATGGTACAAACCTTTGCATATAGCATATTGTATCCTTCAAAGGATCATACTGTTTGCAAATGGTATGAATTTGCTTACAGTATGCAACATCTATATTGTCATTAACTTAACGTAATTTATAGGTTGCAAGAGTCTCGGCACCTAAAGAAATTGTTATCTGCTGAGAGTATCATATGCTGGTATTTAGACAAAACATCAAAAAAACAAAAATGAATGTATTAACAAGTAACCCTTATATACTACTAAAAGCTGGCAACTGCAACCACACTATAATTATCAAGCATCTCACTATCCTTTATTTATAAAAATAAATAAAAGAATTTGCTCTTGGCACATAATTTTCTTTACGTGCTGAGAGTCTTGGTATATAGATTTTATGTTTCCTCACTTTTGGCAGGTAACAATTTTCTTTATGTGCTGAGACTCTTGCAATGTAGTGAAGACCCTAACTTAATACTAATAGTAATACTTAAAAAATATATACAGTGCCATCAGTCATCCTAAAAGCCTACCAGTAATATGGGTTTGATATAAATTGTGTTTTAGTTGTATGACTATGTAATTTAATTGTTTTAATGCCAATGATAATGGTATAGCATTTTTATTTTGGAATAGGTATTTATTTATGTGATATGACATCTCATAAATGACAATATCATATTTTCAATATGATTTAATCATATAAATTTGAATAGTGCAACATCTTTTAATCTGACTATAGTTTTATTGTTAATATTTATGGCTATAAAGGAATAGTAGAACTAATATTCAGATTCAATACTTAAATAGCTATTATTTAAATTTAATTGAATTGAATGTTTGATATTTATTTTAATTTAACCCATATTTGTAGGGCTTTAAAAAGTATTGTTCAAATCAAATGCAATAAAATTGTATATAAAGTGCATGAATATTTTTAATAATTAAATAGTTTATATATTATGTCAATATGTTAATTAAAGTTGACTGTGCAAAGATATTCGTCATTTGAGAAATATGTTTTGATTATATTTATTATTTAAGGTATCAATTTAAATGAACAAAACTACTACTACTAGCAATTTTGTATTAGGAAATGAACGAATGCAAGTTAAATGATTAAAATCTATTAAAAATATTCCTCGTAAAGATAAACAACTTATATAAAAAACTATTTTGCAAAAAAGTGAAAAGAAAGAAAAAATAAATACCGAAACTGCCTATATATGAACTCGGTTCTAATGTAAATAATACATGATGAGTTAAAACAATTGGGTGTAAACAATCAAACTTGTATTTGAAATAATTTCGTAAATTATTTATATTCTGGGAAGATTTAAGGTATGTTTTAAGCAAAAGTGCAACTTTCTACAGCAGTATGTTTTTTTTAATTTGAACATATTTGCAATATTGTTTATAATTTATGTATATTGGCATGTTTTATCAACATTTAATTATGTAAATCTTTGTTATAATTGAAATATATATGTACATAAAGTTTTATGCATTTTGAACAATACTAAAATTCGTTGTAATAGAACTATATAACATAATATACCTAAAGGTGCGTTCAAATTGACGTCAATCCAACACTTCCAGTCGCAATGCCTGCAATTGTTTGACATTCTGGGAAATGAAGGAAGTGCAAAGGTCGTCCATATCAGAATGCGACTACATTGTTGTGCTATTCGTGTAATTAACCCATCTGTGGGTCCTGTTCCAGAGATGCGTCAAAATTTACATATGTGCGATGTAGCAAATGTAACAAGCATTTATGCCTCCTGCTACATTATACTTTTATTGCATACATTTTGCCTGTTTCTGGGTATATTTCTTGCATTAGTATCATGTTTTGACACACACTAAATACGTTTGTTTGTTATTGCATGTATATCCCGCAGCCTATAAAAGTCGTTTAAAGCAGAATAAATTATAATTTTGTTATATATAATAAATAGAATAATAATAAATCCTAATTATTACTAAATCTAATCATTTCGTAAACAAAAAACAAGGTGTCCTATAAGACATCTCCACGTAGTTTTAAGATATTGAAATGTTATATTATTCTAACTATAATTTTAAAATAGTTCACTTACATAATACCATATTTACATAGATACATAAAGAGCAGTCCAAGTCTTTTCCCTGTAGACTAAACGAATAATTGTCAGAAGAAATATATATATAGAGGCCATTTCATTAAAGAGAACTTCACATTTAAGTGCATGTGGAAACTATATATCATGGTTTATGTGTCTGAAATGTATTTTAAAATCTATAAAATACACGGAGAATTCAAATGATGTACAATATTCCAATTAAAAATAAAAACATATTCATAATTTTATTAAAAATTCCATAGAAATCACAGTATTCTTAATTGATATGGGAAAATAGTAAAATGATAATAACTAATTCTGTGACTGGCTGCTCAATGCAAGAATTGCATATTTGTTGATCATAGATTAGTAGCAATTCACTGAGCACTTTAACAAACCCATTGTGGTCACATTTTGATAATTTTCAGAAGTAGCTCTGGATATACTATTATAGCTATTATTATACACTCTTAAATTCAATGGAATTGTCAACATTCATTTCAAAATGCGACAACTGGGAATTGTCTGAAACAGGAGTTTTGGTGACAACACGAGAAACAAGTACAAAATGAAAGACAATTATTGCTGGAAGTTTGAAGTCTTCAAAAGCCATAAATTCTGTCTTCTCTCCGATGAATTTGACATCAAAGTTCTCACATTTAATCCAGCATTCGTCTCCATTTTAATTAGTAGCAATCGGTCTGGGCCCTTTGAATAATCAACCTTTTCTGCAAAGCTGTTACGAAAGATCATCAATTGAATGAAAGAAAGAAATTTCCCGAGGAATTTTATATTTTCTGTATTTGTATTATATCCAATATAATTCAAAATATAATAGATATCTCACGTCAAACCTAATATTTATCCGTAATTGTAAGGCATCGACAGTGTGGCGAAGGATCATCTTTGGGTTAGGATCTCGTGAATATCTAGAATCGGAGCACGCCCAGCACCTGATCCATGACACAACAATTTACCGCTGTTTCGTCGATGGCTACAGACTTTTCTGATAAAGTCGTTCAACAGCTGAAACAAATAATTACATTACATCTGAGAATACAGGAGAAAGTACCTGATTCTTAGATGTACCGGTAGTAAAATAAATGAGGGATCCATCTGAACACTTGAGTCTTGGACCGGATATTTCAATGTCCACAATTGGCCTTCAATAAAGCATAAATCTGGATTAGTGGAGTCTCTTTTCGGCAGCTTCCGTCGTATTGAAGTTCTCAGCAATACTCAACCAAGACCTCGGCGAGAATGGCTATACCCAAAGTCAACTTTTGTGGACAAACACAGAAAGATTTAAGAAAGGCCCAAAGAAGTGTTCATTAATGTTCCTTTTGTGGAATATTATACTGCACCCGAATTTAACCAGCTGTATTATACGTAGCTGCCCCAGTTGTAATCCGGTTATTCTTTTCCACACTACTTGCTTACCAGTCAGTAGTATAAAATACAAAATACGTATATTCGAAAACTCTAAAGTAATTTATACCTATAGATATAATTGCGGATAATATGGAGTTACAAATTGTCAGTAAGAACTGATAGAATATTTACCAAGTCAGTTTTACCGCAAAGATTGTAAGCGATGTAACTCTGCAATTACCAAATAAATCTCTCGCAAGTGTAGCTATTTCTAAATTTAATCTTGAACTATTTGTGTATAAGCCATTTATATGCATATGCAGATTTAAGGCTAACTGCGGTCTTTAACTACTTGTACGTTTACTTATTGCATATTTAACTTATACTTAAAGTATTGTATTGTTGGCTGTTGGCTACATTGTTAACTGGCAGAACTCTTCTGACGTGACACCGCGAAAGCTAACTCAAGAATTCCTACAAACAACTTGATGTCTAAATTTGTGTTTCCGTTCAATGATAATAATTATCCTTGTATTATTTCCAATAACTATTGAATAGCCAATTGGTTTTCATGCTTTCGGATAAATTAATTACTTTTCATTATTTAAATCGACCAAATAATAATAATTTAATTGACATAATTAGCCAAATATAATCTTAAATATGAAGAGGCCTATTATGTGGATTTACTTAATATGTACTCTATCACTTTTCTTTTCTCTGCACAGAGGAACTTTCACCGCTTCCAGACGTCTGTAATAATTGTAACACTTGAATGCACCATCCATGCCCTGATTGGAAGTACCTAAGTGTAGCCTAAATAATAATACTTAAACCTTATCAAATATTTATATACATAAAAAAGACCCACTGCGATATTTCTGACATTACGAACACATTTTGTGCACAATTATAATGTTTTATTTGTTCAACTATTGGTCGCATATATTATTTAAGTTATATACACATATTTATAATGATTTCATTTGCATATTATGTTAGATATTAATGAAATATTGAAATGAATTAAGTTCAATCAATAATCTTTTACTCTGATATACCGAATATATTAGATTGTTATATATAAGATGTTGTGGCAGGTCAGGTCTCATTACATTACTGATCATTTCGTCTATTGATTATAATTGTTAATTGGAACATTAAGAGAGACTTTTTGAAATAAATATGTACATATCGTGAACAGATCCCTTCACCATCAGTCTTTTAGAACACTTACAGAACCATTTTTGAACTGTTTGGTTTCTTTTTAACACCAAAATATTCCACAATTTATTAATTAAGATTTGCTTTAATTGCATAAATACATTATAAGATATACCTATGAGAGTGTAATGTTGGTATGAAATAAGAATGTTGAGACAACATTCAAGAAACAATGCAAAACTTAGTTTGGAACTATTTGTACGAATATGGATTTGCTCAAAATAACTATTTTTAAGTATTTCAAAAAGTGCTTTTCATATCTGTTTACCTAATTATGTATTATAGCATTAGTGAGGCCATTGATCAATGAACCATATTTGGTTTTTAATAATATAACATTTCGATTGGGGCGTAATTTTCTATTCACTATTGGCTATTGTTTAGAATTAAACAGAGAAACTTACAGAGTTATACTTTTATATCATCCAGCCCACGTTCTTACCAATACTCAAATTTTGGAATTCAACCATTCAACACACTACTTATCGGAATGATAATTAAAACTACATAATTATTATATACAATGTTTAAAAGAAATTTAAGTAACAGAAAGAAAAGCTAAAGAGATGACCACTAAACACTAATAAATATTGAACTACAACAGAAGATAAACACGAAATTGCAGAACACAAATTAATCAACAGACATGCTGCCACTGTTGAAGAAGTTCACAGACGGGACAAGAATTACCATTTAGCAACCCAAATTCAACAATAGAGCTGTTGCATTTGATGGTTAAGCTTCTTTGCTCCTATATGTGTTTGATGTGAATGGAACACTAAAGATGTACTTACTGAGTATTTGTGAAACAGCCATTTCTATTCATCCCCGTTTCTTCGGACATATAATAAATAATAAAGAATCAATGCTTTATGTTATATTTATATTATACTACATCTAAGTGAGGCTCGAAATAGTAGCATTTACCTAAACTTTTTGCTAAAGCTTTTATGTAAAAAAAAGAATAATTGTATTGCATTCAGCATCTATATATTAGTTAAAAGATATAGTTTCCTTAAATGTATCATTCCGAAAGGGAAGATTTAATCCTCGCTCTTCCCAACTTACTTTATAAGCGACATGACGATAGATGCTTTAAAGATTGTTGTGGTCAGAGACTGCTGCAATGTCGGATGTCTGCTAATCACACTGTCTGACGCTCAGATTGAAACACAAGACAAACTACTGAAACACAGTGGTTTGTGCATTTTCTTGTACGATTTGCTTTTAAGAATAAGAATAATCATTCGGTAACAATGGGATTTGAAGATGCCTGACTGACTTAACTCTCTCTACTTTGTGATAGTCACTGTTATTATGACGACAGTGAATCGACAGATACATTTTACGAATTAGACGATGCAGTTGCTTCATCAAGACAAAAACATGAGCTCTAGTTAAATCCAAGAACGTCAGCGATTAGCTTGAGAGATGCTAGCAGCTCCAGTAATTAATGCTAAGGAGAATAGGCCAAGCCAAGAACAAGAGCGTCAGTGATTAGCTTGAGAGATGCAAGCAGCTCTAGTCATTAATGCTAAAGAGAATAGGCCAAGTCAAGAACAAGAGCGTCAGCAATTAGCTTGAGAGATGCTAGCAGCTCTAGTCATTAATGCTAAAAAGAAGAGGCCAAGCCAAGGACAATAGCGTCAGCGATGAACTTGAGAGATGCTAGCAGCTCTAGTCATTAATGCTAAGGAGAATGGGCCAATCCATGAACAAGAGCGTCAGCTATTAACTTGGGACATACTATATAAACGAATATAATACAGCTTGTTGAATGAAAATAATGATATCAATAATTTCAGCGTTATTATAAATATTTTCATGTAATATGATATGACACTATTGTACTACTTTTCAAGTAGCAAAAAAATGGTTATAAAATATAACAATAAAGTAAAGTTTATGTACATATTATTTTTGTTTGGACAACATTTTGCATACACATAAACTTATAATCCAGCGGTAATAGAAAATACTTTCAGCCATTTTAATAACTGTTGCTGTCTTCAACATTTTCCCTCAGATTGTTAAATGAACAAATGGAGTGATGTAGGCGTCCCTGACTTCCCTATAATTCCGTTTTACAACTTTTAGCGCTGTATTCACTATTTTTGCACCCAAAACAGGTGAACATAAATCACTAAAACATACATTTATATAAAAAGAAAACAATTTATTCATTTAAAAATTGCAGCAAAAAGTATGGAGAGTTAATAGTTTGTATAACTTGTTCCGTTACGAGAATTCCTAATGCTGTGATATCTTCTTAGCAACCGGATCAATTTGCG
Organism: Invenusta paracnida; assembly: GCA_036023295.1. NCBI lineage: Eukaryota > Metazoa > Platyhelminthes > Proseriata > Coelogynoporidae > Invenusta > Invenusta paracnida. The sequence goes on from JAYRBW010087659.1 coordinate 19,532, forward strand.
CTCAAAACATGAAATGTTGTCCAGCTACAATAATATGTAATTTATAAAAGTATAGCTTAAATAATAATAAAACTTTATCGATAGCAGAAAATAACTAGTTTTGCCTACATTATTTGGTATACAAGCTATACTTCTATAAATTACATATTATTGTAGCTCTAATTCAGGCGCACATTTCTATATTTTTACTTTTCATATCACTACTTTATATCATGTACATTTTACCGTTTGAAATTCGATCTTTTATACTGTTTTAGAACGTAAATTACCATCGCATCGGTGGGAATATAAAATGGCGAACTCTGAATATTTAAACAAACATATTTCCTCCTTTTGACCGAGTGAACTCTCTTGGTATTATTACTCTATGATTGCACTCCTACCCTTGTCTGCGGGCAAGATTGTTTTTTTTATAAGAGTGGAGTAAAATTATGTTTTTATGAACATTCTTTGTAATTGTATCAATTTATGTCGATATTTCTAAATCTTTATTTCATTTACTCCACACGAGGCACATTAAAATGCAAGAAATATTTGAATAATCGAGATGAGAGGAGCAAGCAGATGTTCCTATTAGAGTGACGTTGGTACACATGTCGATAAAAAGTGTTTCACATGTAGCTAAAGGGATTAGAACACATCTCTAACTCGACTATATTATATGCTCAATACCATTTCATGCATGCACTGTCATGGTGGGGCCATAATAGTGTTCCCCGTATGTGCCTGACACGTAGTTTCGGAAAAGTTGTGAAAGTACCACCTAACTGCGTCAACGCTCGCCTCAAAAGGACTGCCGCCGACAATTGACTCAATCGATAAGCTCCCCAAGTCTGCTGACGAATATTTCAAGATAACCGTAGCGCGCAGGTGGAACAATTGTCAGAACACAAGTCATAATAAGATTTATGTTGAAATAAACATTATGAATACGTCTGCAATACAAAATTTAACAAACGTCAGAATTATTTAGTGTTGTGAAGCTTTTCTATGTAATCAATAAATTAATTGAAAAAAGATTTGAGTTCCCACTTGGCAGCATTATAATATCGCATATTTTAATTTAAACGATAAACTATTGAATTTATATAATTATGAAACTTGTACCATAGTCCATTTCAGTTTGTCTTATGATGCAATAAGGATATTGCCACAATCAGAGAGATGATGTACTAATAATATTGCACAAACCGGCCAAACTAGTGTATTCATAACAGATTGGAAGGATATTGATAATTAATAAAAAATTGTGCTATTGTGGTTGAAATGGGCGTCAGTCGAGATGAGCTCAATATTTGAATTCAATCTGAATTGAATTTTTGTAGAAATAATTAATGGCTAAGAAGGCCATTAAATGCTTCTTGAACAAATCAATTTTATGTATTTATACCGATTTTCTGAGAATATGCCTGCCTAACATTTCATCATTTAAAGTAATTGTAAACTATAAACATAAGATAATCAATACGCGTCTTAACTTGGTATTAATATTGTATTATATCTCTTTGATCATAATGGTTGAGCAATATAATCAACTATAGATCCGCAATTGAAGAATATTCTGATTAAAATAAAACAATTAAATGGTGAAAATTAGTTTTAAAACCGACAAATAAAAACAGACTTTACTCAAAATTTCTGGCCGCTATTTTTGTGGTTTTTCTGTCATTTCTTGAAAGAAAAACAGACATATTTCCCGAATTGAAGCCATTACGTTAGCTTGATAAGAAAAGTATAATTAAACCTCGTAATAGAACTTCATCAATAATGCATCCGCAAAACGAAATAATATATAATCAATATATCACCATAAAAACGCGTACGTAAATATTTTATTGACACACGCATGAAATCGCCACTAAGCCGGCTCTTCCCTCCTCTTCCTTCGAATCCACGTCCGTCCGTCTTCAGCAAGACTGGTCTTATGTAAGAAGTCTCTCGCTAATAAGACGCAGACAGACCACACTGAAGTTGCTATCTCCCCTCCCCTCCAAATACTTGTTTCCTATCTCTGTACTGCAGTTCTAAGAGAGTAGCAAAGATGTTTGGTCCCTGAGTGTAAATAAAAACAAGATAATATTTATACCCTCTCTCCTCCTCTTCTCTCTCTCAGCCGCGCGTATCTCTTCTTGTCGATTGGGGATGGATTCTCGTCCCAAATAAATATTTATCTTTCCTCGAGGCATCCGTTTATAGGGCTGGGGCAGATAGGGACTTCCAATATTTCCTCAGAGAGGTTTTGTTCTCAAGTGGCCTAAACGGAACGTTTACATTTTGCCTCGTATTCCATAAATATTGTGGCCAACATGGAGATTTATAGTTTGTGTGTGAGTGTAAGCTGCTAGCATGAATGGAGGATATTTATTTAGGACGAACTATTCCAGCTTCTGCAACATATTTAATAGAGACCGACTGCGATTGACGAACTAAATATAGGATATTTTATCAGATAATAAAAATATTAATACTCCTCTCCTCCTCTCCTCTCCTCTCCTCTCCTCTCCTCT
>JAYRBW010087670.1:0-22030 GCA_036023295.1 Invenusta paracnida
AAGTAGGCATAACTTAGTTATACAAAATCGGAATTCTAAGAAAATTGCTGTGCATAATATATTAACAAAAAAAGTAAAAGTCAGAAAATTTAAAGTTTCTACCAATTATACTTTTAGAGTTCTAGATGTGCAAAGTGCTCTGGGGTGCTATAGCACCCCGCAACGTACACGAACCGTTAATAAACATAGTTGGTCTTAACACTTTTGGGATATTTTTTAAAAATGTGTTTAATGTAGTATTCATTAGTTGAAAATCTATTATATAAACTTTATCGATATATTGATTTTGTCACATTTATTTCATTCTTTTAATTAGCATTGTTGACTCTTTTGCACTCATTAAACAGATACTTATTACAAGTAAAAACACGCATTAAAGTTAGACTCATAATGCATATACGAGTATATGGTAATAATTAATCCAGTTTAGGTGCACATAATTTCTAAATATTTCGGTACTTGTAGTTTCTCCTCTTTTGTCGTCTGAATTATTTGATGCTTGTTGACTGCAGTGATATATCTTAAATAATAAAATATCCAAATGTTATATACATACATTTCCAACTAATATTTTTATTCGTCTTTGCGTTTATAATGGATTCGTTGGTTGACGGTTTGTTGGGGCGTTGCGATGTTGTTTGTGTTGCAAACATCTCTTTCTGTGTCGAAAATGTCAATCAGCCCCATAGCAGCTACATGCACTGTTTTGCACTATAATGTAAACAAATATGTGGTAGATATTGAAATTGAAGTCTGTATAATATATGTCTAAAATATATTCATTCTAATGTTAATAAACGCATACAGAGAACGATTGAAGTTTAAAGAATTCACGTTATAAAAATTATTCGTTTTGTTTAAATTTAGTTACTTGTCAGAAATGATTAAATTATATTGATCACTTCGAACTTGTTCTCATATTTTGCTTGTTTTTCTTTCCACTTTATTGAAATTAATTATTTTAAGAGAGACCTGTTTAATGCACTGAAATTAATATATTAAAATTTTATTAGACTTTTCATGGATTAAATTCGTGGATAGATTATAATTATAGATTATTTATGCATGAAATAAGCACAATTCAATTTCCAGATTCTAAACGTGAGACAACCTTTTACAAAACATTCATGCTATACATGTGGATTTATATAATATATAGATTCTCAATTATATAAAATTATTTGGTTTCTAAAACCTGAGGGGAAAAATCTTATTGTGAAGTAGGTTATCTGTTTGGTTTGTTCTCTTTCACAGATTTTACAATCCATAAATCGATTTTTTTAGTTTCTTGTCTCTTTCGTTACCTTCAAAAATACTTATTAAATTTATATGTTTGCAGATCACCAAATAGATATTTACGTGTGAAAGAAAATATTTTTAGTCCTTTGCTTGATGGGTTTACTGCTTTATCCGATTGTTCGTCATAAAAAGGAAGTTTTAAGTCCTACGAATACCCGAGAATAAGCATTTGTTTGACCTCAAATTGAAATAATACAAATCTGTGAACAGTTCGAGGATTTCTGAAGCAGACATATTTAATTACTTTTCATTGAATAAATGAAAAAGGAATGGAATATTAGTGATAAGTTATTTACACAATATATAGCTTGAAAAAATGACTTTGTCAATCTGTAAAGGTTTCTCTAGCGTGTGCAACACATTTCGGTTAAACCTATTGATAATAATAATATGATTTGACAATATGCACTATAATTTACATGGTATAATTAGTGTATTATTATTACATTGCACATTTTTAATTATAAAGTTATTTTATAGTTATGTTGAAATAATTTAGCGTAGAATAATACATTTAAGTTGAGTTTTCCTCCTGGTGATATATCTTAGGCGACTGCGAGTCAGGTTCCGATGGCTGAAGAAATGGCCAAAATATATATACAAAGAGAGCTAAATAAGTAATGCTTAAAAATGTTTGTTGTACACTAAAACTACTTTAACAAGATGGAGTAGTTTATTATTAGCTTATTAATATAGGATAAGATAATAATGTGTCGATATTATAATTTTGTATTTGTTTATCCCATATTTTATCTATATTGTATGTGCACGCGCCTATATAAAACAAATGACATAATAAATATATATTTAGTTCATGTAAAACATTAGCTTAATAATCAGGTGAACCATTATCTTATTATAATATATATGGATGTGTATTATGTATAAAACAAATAAAAATCTATACTGCATTTAAGTGCTTAAAACGAATTGGAATGTGTTATAGGAAAGATCTTCAAAAGCCAGTTCTAGAAACATGATCATATCTATAAATTCGTTTTTGTGTAATAGATTTAACAAAAATAATACATTTATATACATTTTCATATAGTATGTATCAGAAAATAATAAATTATCGGTTCAAGGATATTAATATTTCACATATAATTGTTAATTATAAAAACAATAGATATAGCATCATTTTTCAAAAGTTGTGATTTGTCTATAAAGGAAAGTGTTCTTTTTTATAAATGTCTTATTAAACTAGAATTTGTTTTACTAAATTTATTATTGCTTTGTTTATAAATATTATATTGCTTAGTGGGAACAACACTTTGTATTACTTATGTTGATGCCTAAATAAACACACTATACTGGTTGTTATGTATTATTACCGAATTATTTGGAAACTATCGATCAGAGATGAATCATTAATTCTTAAACTTTATCTGATAGATTCTTTGAAATAAAGTGCAGGCATTATGTTTATGATTCATCTTTCGATTATTGAAGACACATAGTCTTGCAAATCTAGTAAGAAATAAATTGTGGTTTGTACATATATATACATTACTTAAAATGGATACTTTTTTAAATGTTTCATAATATTTTTCGGTGTTGATTTAGGTTGCTGATAATTTAGCCAGAGGAATTAATTATCAAAGAAAACATGTTAAATAAATCTGCTGTGATAATTTTTATTTCGATAAATGCAGAATTATTTATTGAAAACAAACTGCGTTATCTATAGAATTAGTTAAAGTACATTAAAATAATGTTTCGATATTATAATTTTGTATTTGTTTATCCCACAGAAAGACAATAGTAATGGGATTATATAAATATATGTAATTAGAAGTGACTGATCCATCCAACTTTCACAAATTAACAGGAAAATCTCGCTGGCGAAATAAAATTGCAGTTTAGTTATTCACTTCGGTAGTGTTTTTTTTTTTATATTTCATAAGAGATAATCAATAGTTTTATTATGCAAAGTTATTTTCTTACAAATACAATAAACGACATTTCGTATTCTGTCAGCAACTTCTAGCGCCATGTATCATCTCTATAATATGTGAACTTATAGCTATGTGCCTTTAACAATCGACCAAGCTTAGTGTTTCTAGTCATTGTAACTCTTTTCCATCCTTCCCCCTCTTCGTTCAGGTACGCTGATATCACAATTGAAGCTCAACGCGGAAAAGCAAACGCTCTAAAGCAGGAAGCAGACAAGATTCGTGTCTCTCAGCCGATGGCCTATCCGGCCACCGTCATCCGCGCTGCTGTTGGCTACATCCTTCTCTGTCATGTCTCTGAAGGCTTTGGCCTCGATCGATGCATTTCCCTGTACAAGTGAGTCCACCCCATTGATTGATAATTGGTTTATAGATTTTTTGTCGACGGTCAAGAAAATTGTCTTTTATGTCTTACCAATCACGATTTCAATATTTAATAGATGTTGATAAATATAAAATGAGTAAATTAAGTTTATAGAATCATTAATTTCAATTAAACATAAGGAAAACTGACTTGGTAATGTATATAATTATTGTTGAAATATATATTTAATTTTAAAATGTTTCCTTCGTTGTATATTTTGTAACGCGAGTGGAAGGCTTTTTATTTTTTTGTAAGCCCCTTTTATAGAGTATTACTTTATTGTGAATTATTTAATAATGTGTATAGTATTATACTTCCATTACGGAAATTAATTTCAATATGTCGCGTGAAGAATCTTTTGTTTCTGTTCGCTCATTTTTAATGCTGCATTGCTTAGCTGTGTGAATTGTAAAAAAAATGTGTGTAACATATTATTATCCGTATTGTACTAACAGCGTCGGGAAAAAAAAATATTATTCAGTTTGATAAGCATATTAGATTTTGTTTTAATTTTGGTTAAGTGATATATGTATATCTTATAATAATATAACAAAATTAATTTGGTAAAGGTCTCTTAAAAACATGTCACATTATTTTCAAAGATTAATAAAGTTGGTATTTCAGATTTATTTACTTTTATAAATGCATGTTTCATATCGCCTTCACTTTGAAGACTAAAAGATACTTCAGTACATTATATTATAAACATAACAGTAGCTTTACCGGTAACTTGCAGTTAACTACATTGATACGTATTTGTTATGATGTCTGTTGATATAATTACATGCATATTATAAAGCACCAATCCTACCAAAACTAGAATAGACAGCATCATGTGCAATAATGTGTCCTTAGTTGAAACTCACTGGGGGTGTTACTTTTGGTTTTAACTGGTTTGGTGTGTGTTGTCTTCCTATAACTCTGCTTCAATCCATGTAAGCCGAAGTTCCGAACTCCCATGGGGCGACAAAAACTGAAAGACAGTCAGTTCACTTGTCAGCAGTGTATGGAACTTGGTTTTTTTATGGTTTCGGGTTCAAATACACTGGACTATTTCCAACTATATTATTGTTGTTATTATGACATTATTTCGAATGAATTACTTTTCTTGGGGCTTATAGTTGTGTTGTTACTGTTTTTCCTTCTGACATTGCGTTTTGAATTTACTTTCTTCATGTTGCCTAAAATCTTTGAACATGACGTAATACACTAATTTGAACGTATTATGCTAAAAAGTATAAATTTATCAAAATATAAAGGAAACACTAGTCGGGTGTGAATTGGGTTTGGCCAGCTCACCACAGACTATTATGAATTTATAACATTTTTATCACACTTCAAAATTGATTGTTTTTTTATAGACTGTTTTTTATAAACAAAATATATTTCCTACTTTGTTATACACAAATTTATGCCTATACTGCTTTTAAACAATATATTTATATTGCTTTATGTTTAACTTTCTTTAGCAGGCAGCAGATGTTTTCAACCATCTTAAATTTATTTGAATATGCTTTTAGTGACCTATATTTAGGTATTAAATATAAATATAAAGTTTTATTATTAGTTTGCCGTGTTATCTATTTTCTCAAAATAAACGCTACTCCAATCGAGGGTTTAGTTTGTCGATACATGCTCTATTTTTAATTCTTTCGTATTATAATCATGTCACTCTCCTTCACTCTGCTCATCTATTTTTGGATGAAAGCCTATTTATTCATAATCACCAGTTATCATTCGACTGAAGTATAAGAAGAAAAAATATAATTGCCATAATTATATCAAGATGTTACTTGTAATAGGGTTTTAAAGAATAAATTAAATAATACAATTATTTAAAATATCGCTTATTGCTGATTTAAATTGAGGATATAATTGTATATTATAAGGCAAGATTTAGTTGTATTTAAGTAAAAAGTTTCATTTCTTATGCTACATAATATTATAATGTTGCATCTCAAGAAAATCTATAATTATACCGAATAGTTCCGAAATGTATTCCCTCCCCTTCTATTTTTTATGTCCGTCTTCCATCCACGTTTGGTTTCTCATTAATATTCATGTTTTATTCTACTTTTGCGTAAAAGAACTAGATTGGCAGCACATTGCGTTCGTTGCTGGCTACTACTTATATAGCAAACATTGTAGCCCCTTAAAAAAGTTGGACCATTACAGCTACAGTTTTCCTCTGAAACCTGAATCGGTTTCTAAGTCTAAATAAATAGGCCGTGTTTAGTCGTCTAGACAGACCCTGCTAAATTGAACATTGAGGGTTGGAATATACATAGCAACCTTTATTATTTGAGACTATCTATAATATAATTCCCTAATAGTAATAATATAAATGAGTGAATGAGTGGAATCAATACAATAGAACATTATTTTGATGCATAGAATGAAATGATCAAAAGATGTCATAACCGTTTTTAGTGTTGTTCTATATTATGCTTTCCTTACAACCGAAAAGTAAAACATTATAATATATCCTTTTGTTATCATGTTCGATTTATCTTGTATATTTCTATTAACATGTTATACGTATCTGGAATACACAATACACCTAAAAATAGAATATATTGGCTTTTCTTGTTCTATCTGTTTTTGCATCCAATCTCACTAGTTTAGTGTAAATATTGTTGCTATAATTCTTTAGGTTGAGAAAACAGTTATTTGCTAAAAAATATATATTGTGATTTTTAATTTTTTATACAAACAAGCATTTTTAAACTGTAAAATTATATACCTTGTTTTTTGTTTAATGGGTTCTGAAAAAGGCGTACTACATACGAATATACTTAAATGGGGCGGGAATTTAATTCCTAAGATTTTATTAAAATCTTCCGTAGACTTTGTTTAGTATGATAAATTCTAATATATATATTATCTGTTTTAAAAAGTAATTTTATCTTCGACAAATTAATCTTTATTTTCAATTATCGTGTTACGCAGTGTATTATCTGATACTTATTTTAATCGCTTTTGACTTGATGATAACCTTTTTTCATTTTACAAATTTATTGACATTAATATTTGTAATAAATATAAGTCTAACGTCGTTAAGAAATTGTCAGCAAAGTCTTTATAGGGAAATAATTCTTGACATTTAAATTGAATATGGAACATATTTGCACTTTAATTGCACTCATATTATAATTATAAGCGAAATAACCCATATATATATTATATTAAAACTTTTGCGCTCATAATATGATGCCATCCGCGCTTAATTACATCGTTATATTAAAATTTCATAGGTTAATAGATTTGACTAGATTTTTGAGAAAATAGTATGAAATTATGGTAGAAACATATTTTATTGCACAAAATATCTATTCCGGTTTGTGGCTACCTATATACCCTTAGATGTGTTGAATTAGGAGCTATATAGTGCCAAAAATGTAAGCAGGGTTATTCTACAGTTCAAGATGGTGTAGTTTGCCATCTGTAGTAGCTTGTTTGGTCTGGTTGTTGGGACAATTTCAATCTCACATTCCTTAACCGACTCCCCTCTTTCCGTGGATCAGTCCCATAGAATTAAAACATATTTCGCTGGATTTTTTAAATCCTATTGACACGATTGAAGAGTACATGATGCGGGTGAGGAAGGAATTGAATGTGTCCTAATAATTATAGAACAACTTTGTGGAAATTTATTTAAGTTTTGCTTATATCTACACATTTGAGTGTAAATTAATATAATCAATTACATTTTTCTCTTATCTTTGTCATCCTCGTCACACTATTAGTTCTTCTTATTCCATCTATCCTCACTCTCATAACAATAATCAGAATAATATAGACGTTCCAGATTTGGGACGGTGTTTTATTAATGCTGGTGGTACAATAATAAAGTTATCCACATAAATGTTTTTTGTAGCAATAGTATATCTGTATAGTGCTCCTTGACTGGCATAAATGGGTACAGTTTTATTTCATTGCTTTTGGGGGTGTTTAGGGCTTGTATTTTTATGATATTCGTCCCGATAAAGCTATATGTTTTGTTATCAGCAATATCAGAACTGTAGTTTTATGGTTAATATCGTAGTACTAATTAAGATGTGTGCTACCTAATCATATTTATACTTATATTTTTTAACATATATACGAGCTATGTATACGAGTATATTATATATTATTGTATAAAATAAATAACTTATTAATTAAAATAGGCGAATATTGTTTTAAATTAGAGTGAAAACTGTTTTGTTAATACTATAACATTATTAGAATATATAATATCTTTGTATTTGTATAACCCCTACCCATCCATACACGTTGCAAACAACATGCAGATGGAATAGAAAATTGACAGCCTCTCATTTATATTTATTATGGTCCTTTTAATCAGACACAATGTCTATTTTAATCTGCAGCAAGATTGTGTTTTGATTCTTCAGTTGAGCTGATTGAATAATTTAGTTTTCTATGAAGACGGTAATGTGTGCAGTTTATTTATTGATATATATATATTTTTCAATTAAAGGAGTGACTTATTTATTATTGAGCTAAATATATTAAGTTGCGGTGCAATTTATTTTCTTCCTTATTGGTTATATTGTAAAGAAGTAAGAAAACTTAATATACATAGACAGTTTTCTTCTTGTTCGAAATAGGATATTACATGTGTTTGAAGATTAATTCGGGCAATCTGAAACCAATTAATTTATAGAAACACGAGGCGTTTTATTTTACCTACTTGGTAGATGTGAAATAAAGATTTTAATTAATATAACTCAATTGACTCATCTAGTTATAGATAGATTATTTCTTAGTTATAATCTTCATTTATTTTGACTATTGCCTCGTATTTTACAGTAACGATCGTATCAACGACAATATTTGTTATATTTTAATTTTATTTAGGTAGGCTTGGAAAATTTAAAATTAAACACTTAGTATGTTTTCACTGATTTAAGTTGACTGTGTGTACTAAGTTTACCGCGTTGATTTTCAAGTTAAGCATAAATTGGTCGGTTAATGATTTAATATTTATATTATTATTTGAACTTAATCACTTAACAAGCCGCTAATTTAATAATTATATCTGCTGTAAATAGAGCTTAAATTGATTTGATTGTCTATTTAATCTGCACCAATAGATTATACTTCTAGTTTGAACGTATTATTATTCCTGTCTTCGTCATTTCTTCGACAATTTTATTAGCTTAAGGCCTTATATCGAGTAAATTAATTATTGACCTAGAATTTCATTGTTTTGCTGTAGTGAGACTGAAGCAAACACAGAATTGTAATAGTTTTTTAAACTGAGTGTCGTCCGTCCATTAAAGTGAAGTCTCCTACATATGAAGATTAATTATTGTTCATCTTTTTCTGTGAGTAATATAACCTAATTATTTAATAAAATTAAAATGTCCTATGTATAAAGTCGTTTATATATATATTAATTTTACTGATACTCTTTTGCGTAAATATTCTCTTGTTTTCTCAAAAAATTGTCCGTTAATTGTTTCTCTATTCCATTTATATATTTTCTTATTCATAAATTAGTCCACCTTCTAACTACAACAGAGACACCGTGAACCGGGTGAGCTACTGGGCCAAGGGCATTGACCAGGTTTATCGCGATCGTATCAAGGCCATGAACCGTGCTGGACGAGGCGGCAACGCAGGCGGCTCTTCCACCGGTGGAGATGGCGGCGATGCAGGTGGGGAGGGTGGGGGATCGCATCACTCGGGGGGAGATCTGGAGTGCTGGAAGACCCTCTATGTTCGCCTGTGCACTCGGATAAAGGCGGTGCTGTGCTATAGACAGTACGCTCTCCAGGCCTCGCATATGTCTTCGTTGCGCAAAGAGGTGCGTTGTGATTAATTACTTAATATTGATCGTAATGAGGATTGTCGGAAGGGGGTTAACTAAAGGAAAAGTAAATATTTAATCTCATATATTGATTTTTTGTAATGTTCTATTTCATATACTATTACACATTTTAAACTTTAAACTAATTATTGACAGACATTTAAAATGCTTGTACTTTATTATTTCATGGTGCATTAGTTCTATAAATAAACGCACTTTAAATCAAGTACAAGCATTAAGTATTAATTGTTTTTTGCTCGTACTTTTGGGTAGTCTTTGGACAATGCATTTTTTCTTAATTGGTTCTTTGTTATTTTTTAAAACAGTAGCTTCTATAAATTTTTATCTTAAATATTTATCATGTAGACATGTTTATAAAGTGAAACACGCATCTTAATAATCTTAACTTTTTAAAATTTATCATATTTTAACTTTCTCATAATATTATGATTTTATGTTGTCTAGCCAAATAACATTTGCATATTAAATGTAAACGATAAAGTTTAATTAAATACAATATCTTGTTCGGATACTTTCTCTAGACAATAAAGTTGACCAACTGACAATAAATTTATCACCTAAAATATATTGTGTATATTAAAAAAACTTCCTCATATCTTCTGATAAATGTGAACAGTAAATATATTTAATGGTAAGAACTAATTATAGGGAAACAAGATGTTGAAATGGAGTAATCAATGACCTGCAGGGTTATGCATTGAAATATGAATTTGACTACAATGTCTGTATCAAATTCAAATCGACGTGCTTATTAATGTAATTAAATATACGTCTGAGTTGTGTCTATTTTATTATTTTAAATATTATTAATAATCGATTAATAATAGCGATTTCTTAAGTAGGGGAAAAGTTTTTTTTCTTGTGCATAATTCTATTTTTCTAAGCCGACTAAACAGTATTACTTTTTTTTGTTTACTGTTTGCTTAATAATAATATTGCATTGACTTAAAGTTACTTGGATTTTAATACTATATTAATTACATAATTATTTACTTTATTTGTTTTGGTAATGCTGTAAATATCAGTTTAAAGCGAATTCTTTATGGCTAGGTAGGTTAGGCAGTTTACTCCACATTAATTTATTTTGGGATAATTAAATTCGCTAAAATTTAAAAATTATGTACACTAATGATAATATTATAATAAGGGTACTAGCTTTCAGAGGTCAGGAAAAGAGAATGGAAGGGTTTAGAAAACTATATTCAATTACAGTGAAATAATGTAATGCATAAGTATATGGATACTTTATATTATAATAGTATTGTTCAAAGAAGAGTTCATCATACAGAGAATGTTATCTAAAAATAGGCAGTAATGCTTGGCATACTGTATGTAATGCAGAAACATAAAAGCGAAACACAAATTCATTCCACTGTTGAATTATTAATACTGGCATGCTGCATTTCAGTCTAGTATCACAAGGTAGGCTGGCATTACCTCTGAGACACAATTCTTTCTTTAACCTATACCTCTTGATTACCGTAATTCTGTAAACCTAGTAATATTTTTAAGGAAATTATATATTATGTAAATTCTGTTTCAATTGTATATACATACCATCATAATCTGAGTAATAATAACGGTATGTTTTTATTTATGCGAATGTTGAGGTACATTTTGTTATTAATAACTTATATTGTGTTTAACGTTAGGTATGTGTATATCTGATATACATATAATACTTTACTCATTTATAATTTTTGCTTTCATGTTCATGACTATTGATGGCATTAATTATGAAAAGTAGTATTTTTTCTGTTGTACATATTATAATATGTCACGTTTGAAATGTACAAACGATGGATATAGCGCTTGTATTTAGAATAAATCTTTAACTAAGAATCAGGAACGAATCTTTACATATTTAAACCTCTTGATAAGGTTTTGTGGACATTTCATAGAACATAATATGTTGATTAATGTAAGCTAAGTCTATAATAATTATTATAACGTGCTCAAAATTTATGCAAAATATAATCATTTTCAAAAGAATTTTTTTATCATAAACAATGAATATGATATTCTTTAAACAATCTGTTTTTAAATAATAATATGTCTTTCTATACTACATTTTTACTACATTTTTACTACAAACATTTCTCTCTTTTTTTAAGTTTTAGATTTTTTGCTAAGTTAACCTTAATATCTCGACGTCTAAATTTTTACCAAAGGGTTCATTATATAACCGCATAGCATGTATTAAGTATTCATAGTCATGCATGACCTTTTGACTATTTGCTCTTTTTACACCGTTTAGTAGGTAGCCTATTATTAAATATAATGTTATAATATTATGTTAATCTACAAATTAATTGAGCTCACTGCATTCTTATTAGACGAGACAGTTTTTACAGAACGCGTCTAATTATTTATTTAGCTAGCTAATTCAGTTATACATAATATACATTATCATCTATTATTTTTTCTTATATCATGTACAAAGGTATCATTTTTGTTAATATTTCGTATAGGGAATGCTTTCTTGATAATCTTCAAACACGCATACAAAATGCAGTACTGTACACCATATGAGTTACCTTTTGTGTTACTACATAACTATCCAGTAATAAATATTTTCGACATTGTGGCTTTGTTTATCCTGTGTTTATTTATAGAGGTGTATAATTATAAGTACAGTGCATACATACAGCAGGCAGGTTGCAGGTTAAATGAATTCATTGTATCGAAAGCGAACAATGTTAAGGCTATCTAGTCAGAGAGCAGAGTGTGATATATAGCTATTTAACTGACTAACTAGTTATATTAGTGTATACCTGCTACAAGATATTATTTTAGTAATATGCTTGCTTGCATTTCGTAAGCATTATTTCGTAAACTAACACACTTATTTAACTAATAAACCAGGCCAGGACTAAATATGTTAGCAAGTATGTAAGTTAGTAAGTCGTCTCTAGATAAAGCGTCTCAAATCTAAGCATGTCTCTATGTCCTCTGCTCTCTTTCCCCTCTTCTCGTCTCTGTCCGCCTTATTACTGAATTTTTCTAATCTTTAAACCGGTTATCTGGGCATAGTTAGTCAGTAAACATCTATAAACATAACTATTGCACACTCAGATACATGCATAATATGCAGATATTTGACACAGCTAACCACTATATAGTAGACCTATAATATCTTATAAATGGCATTACGATTGCACTAATAGATTGAGAGAGAAAGAGAGGAGCTGAATTTCCTAATAAATTTATCGATCGTATAAAACTCTTAACTAGATTAAGGTAAACATACTTTTAAGTTTATTTTTTTACGAA
The DNA here is from genome assembly GCA_036023295.1 of Invenusta paracnida. Taxonomy (NCBI): domain Eukaryota; kingdom Metazoa; phylum Platyhelminthes; order Proseriata; family Coelogynoporidae; genus Invenusta; species Invenusta paracnida. The sequence continues at coordinate 12,731 of JAYRBW010087670.1, forward strand.
CAGCACCTATTTGTGTTTCATTACCTTTACGCACGCCTTTCGTGTCATTAAGTACCTACATAATCATTATATATATATTCCCGTTTATAAGAACTCTAAGTGCAGCTAGGTATATCTTTATTGACTTTTCTTTGTTCCCTCTATAGTATCAAGTTTTTCTTTGATTAGGACAAAAATTAGAGATTATAAGTGATATTTTACGGTATTATTGTGATGTTCTTAACACTTTTCATTGTTGAATTCTTTTAAGACTAGCTTTGCAATTAATGTAATTGATTAAACATTTTGTTTTAAATAGTAGTTTTTAATGTTCTATTTAGCTTGTTTTTGCGCGCTAAGTTATACTATGTATATAAGATAGGTAGTGGTTTTGAAATGCATTTTGTTACTTTTATTTCTTCAAGAAAATTATGCATTCTTTCCATTAAAGTGTCAATTTGTACTGTAAACTTGTACCGTGTTATGTATGTATTGTAACGAAACATATTGTTGAAAAATTTTACAACTTAAAATAGAATGAATTAGAATAATAGTTTATGCATTATGTCATAAACAAGCGATGCTTTTGCCTCACTTTTAAACTGGTTAAAATAAAGGTTTGTTGATAGATTATTTTAATTGTTTAAACAACTGTTTAAAGGTGTTTTTTACAATTTTAATTATCTTTCCTAAAGATTTTTGTTTATTCAGTGTTTTTAGAAGATTAGAAGTTTACTAATTTATGTTATAATTTTATCTTGGTGGTAGTTACAAAATGTAACTGTATCTCATTGTTTGTCCATATTGAAAATATTTTAGATCTTAATACGACAACAGTTAAGATTAAAAAGCAATCTGAAACGTTTCCGCATTAAAGTATTTATTAATTTGGGAATTATTTTAATCCAACATTATATCAACTATTCTTGGTGTAAACAGAATATTATTATTCTCGATAAAAATTACTCATATGAATAGGGTAATATTTCTCATTACTGTAGATAATTTGTTAATAATATATTAATACAACAATTACTGTCGTATCTAATATTGATTTACAATCTTGTGCAACATTTGTGTGATTTTCTGTGAATTTTGTGCATTCAATTGCGTATACTATAAAAAACGACCCAGACTATTACTACTATTAGTGCATTCAAATGTTAGTACAATTTAAAATATGGCTTGAATTTGTCTATGCAGTCTAATATTAAAATAACAGTTTAAATACTAGCATGTCTATAATGGATAGTTAAATATCTGCGATTACTTCTGGTGCAATAAATGAATGTTAAAGTTATTGTCTCTATTTAAGTATATACATATAACACAATTTAAATGTATTTATTAAAAATATTGTCACAGCTATTCGTAAGTTTAGACTGTAATAATACCACTTTCGGTGCGACCATTTATTTCAAATTAATTTAAAAGTTATCACAATTTGCAAACCAAATGTACATAATATATTGTTGCAATTCCTTCCAACCTCACACTTGCAGTTCGAGAAAGATCTCAAGAATCTCGGTGTCGAGTTGGATTCTTCGGGCGGCGGCGGCAGCAACGGCGGCAAGTCCGGCGGCTCCTCCCAACAACAACAACAATCGCAGCATCAGAACAAGCGACCCCTTGTCTCCCCAGCCCTCTCCGACCTGTCCTCTATGACACCCAGCCCGTGTGGGGGTGCTTCCACATCCTCGGCTACCTCCTCATCTATGGTTGCCTTGCCAACGGACACGGTAACTAAGCTACGTCGCTATATGACGCTCTCGCAGAAGCTGCAACTGGCGCATGAGTACTGGCAGCATGCAGACGCATTGTTGGATCATCAGCATAGTCGTCGGTCGGGCAATAATCATGGTGAGTTACAAATTTTGTTTTCGTCCTTGACCTTAATAAATCGATTATAGAATTTACAACGTCTTTATTTATTTATTTATTATTTTTAACATTTCTGTTTACTAGAATAATAGGCCCTGGATTTAGATTAAACAAATTGTGTTCATACAATATTGTAAGATTTATGTATTTATGTGGCCTTTGTTATGTATTTATTATTTTTGGCACTTAGGGTATTATTTAATATTATTAGTTATGTTTATTAAGTTATACTACACTGTGTTCCAAAAAAGAATCGCCATCCTAAATAGAATATGATGTATTTTCTTTATTGTTATTTATTTATATAGCTAACTACCTACAGCTTAGTATATTGTAGAGTAGAACAGATACTACTACTATGCTAATCGATATCTGTGAGTCGTGTTCTACTCGTTATACCGTTTCGCTATATTTTTTATTTAGGATACAGACACAACTTTTAGTTTTAAAACCCGAGAATATAAATTATGGATTCTCTTTTAAGTTAGAATTTATATATGTACGATCTAAATGTAACTAATTGAAAACTGATTTTATTTTAATGTCGTTGTTTTTGTGACATAATTTTAGGTTAACATTCACTAGGTAATCTTACAAAAATAATATTTTACAAACATATATTATTTTTTGTATATCGCTGTTATGTTTTTTTTTTAATTTAATTTAAAACATTGTTTCTTAAACTGGACAGATTTTAATTAGAAATGTTGTTAATAATAGTCAATTTTATGCAACTTTGTAGTATCGATCTCTATTATACCATATAATTCCAGGAATTGTATGGCTTACCTAACTTTTAGAGGACAGTTTTGTATTAAAAAGTACTGTTTTATAAAGGTCACCAAACAGTATATTGTATGTAGTCTTGTACATTAATTTGAGCTTAAGTTGTCGTCACTTTGAAAAGCCAACATTTTTATGGGTATAATATCGATTGTATGCATTAAAACTGTGCTGGACCGAAACAAGTGTGGGTTTAATTTATTGAAATTTTTTAATTTACAACTATTATAGTGAGCTATAGATTTAGGCTTATTTTGAATTAATTTAAAATAGCCTTTTATTTTGGTTTATCAATTTTTATTGTTCAATGTGGGTAGATATTAATGAATACCTTGTATATTATAAGTAAGTTATTTATTAAGTGTCTTAAAAATGCCTATACATCTATGCTACATACTACATATTACTACATAAAATAAAAACAAGTGTTTTGTTTGTTGTTTTACTATTGGTAACGCACTTCAGTATAGGTAATTGTAAAACCCAACTATGTTTGTTGGTTGTGTGGATGTAGTTCTGTCTGGATCGCTAAGTCTATTTAACATCCGGAATGGCTTGCATTGTTACCAAAGAGATAAAAATAGTCACAATGATTTGTTCTATTCAACTTCTGAACATTATTCTTTCTCGATACTGGTGGGACTTTGTTAATTAGCTATTTTTATGTTTCCAATTTATTTGTTCATATAACTTTTATCTCAAATCATAATTAATTATTTTGAAGAATTAATGTTTCGACTACAGAATATTAAATTTGTTATACCAATAGGGTTTTTATCAATAATATTTTTAATTCAATTTAAAGAATTTTAAATCCTAGATTAGCAGAATTATTTGGATCACTAAAAATAAATCTTTTAAAATAAACTTCTATGATATAATTCAACAAAACAGCACTAATTTGGTAGTGGTGTTTACTTCGAAACACAAACATTAATTTGTTCATTGTTTCGATATTTTTAACAGTGCTGATTCCTCTCTAAACTTATCTAAATGGTATATATTTTATATAGTGCAATTCTTTACACATTATTTTAAATTATATTTAGTTATTGTTTTAATGACTTATTTTTATTGTAAGTGTTTATCTTAAAAAATATTTATTACATCTTTGGCTGTTTTTCGTTATAATATTATGTTAAACTTCTTATCTAAATCTTATCATATCAGATATTTATACATAATAATAAGCTTAACATCATAATATATAACGAGAAAACCACCAAAGATATAATAAATATTTTTTAAAGATAAACACTTACAATAAAATAAGTCATTAAAAATAAGTATAAATTAAAAGAATGTGAAAATAATTGCACTATATTGTATAGTAATATAAACCATTTAGATAAGTTAAATCTTGTTTTTCAAGGTAAACACTACTACCAAATAAGTGCTGTTTGGTTGAATTATATAGAAGTATATTTTAAAAGACTACTCATGTCTTATAGTATATTTATAAAGGAAAATTCAGATTTTTATTTAATTTAGCATAATTTTTAAACTAATATTTCAAAATATATTATCTAAGATCGTCAAATATTTCTACACTATATTGTGTTAATATGAACTATATCTTAGCTGTGCCTAGTAGAAATAGTATTCCTAAAATTATGCCTCATATTTTGTTCTGCGATTCAACTCTTGTTATGGTTACAGCCATATATTATTGTTACATCCATAAAGTATTAAACATAGAGCGACCATACTTTTTTTATGACATTACGTTTAGTACTATACTATCGCTTCACCTAAACTAATTATTGATGTTCTATGTAGTACGTTAAATATCATACATTGCGATTATAAAGATAAATTTATAATAAAGAGAATTTATTACATCACAGATGTATGCAATTAAAGTTAGTATATTTATTTTTTAATTTCGTTTTAGAAACAAACATTTCTTAATAAAATCTAATGTTCAGAATTAATATATCTGTGCTGTAATAAAATACTTTGATGATCTGTCGTTTAAATTGTAAAAAAATGACCTGTATAAAATCCTTAATAGTGGCTGCTCTTTGTTTTACTTTATGATAACATTTAATATTTTTCAATTTTCTACAGGTTCCTCTAACGAAGAGAATGTCCATGACCTTGAACAGAATGTCGTCCGTGCTTGTGGGGTTCATCTGAACAGTCCCACCGTCTCGATACCCCTTCTCCTGCGCTATCTCCAGGTGTTTCTTCGTTTCCAAACGGAGCGCCAACTCCACATCAATACTTCCTCCGTAAACTCTGCCGCTGGCGGCGCAAACAATGATTCCAATAGCATTGATGGGCGTAGAAGACATTCGAATAATCACTCCTCGTCAATATCCTGAACATGGTATAAATATTCATTGCCTCTTCGATTTTGCCTCATAATTTTACAATGAAGAGTACCCGCTATCGATTTATACCATCTATGATATTATGTTCATTCTATTCAAACAAACTATTAATAAAAAAATCAGTTTGTTACTCACATTATTCTTACCAACCAATACTTGTGCTACTTGCAGAAATTTAAGTAATGAGAAAGTATATTATCGTTTTTTATATTATCTAACTCTATAATGTTTGATTTTTTGATGAAAATATTATATATCTGAAATATCCCCCCTTCCCCCACTTTCTTCTCCACAATGCAATAAGTAATCTATACATATTAGTGAACTCATACTTGACATACTGTACAGTTCGTGATGATTACTGTCCAATATTTTGTTGTTCCAGCCTTGATAACTACAGCCGTAACCTCGTCACTTCCCCGGTTTTTCTACCTTACTTCCTCGGAAGACTGAAAAGCGTCTGTTCAGTCTTTTATTTTTTTAACGTCCAAATTACCTTGCATTTTGCCCTTCTTCTTCCCCTTCAAAGTTTTTGTGTAATGTTATCTAGTCTGTTGCTAAATATTATTTAGATCGTATAACTATCCGTAGTTAATATATACGGCGACTTTTGACTATTTTTAGGATTGTTGTATCGATGATATTTCTTATATACATACTTCCAGTGATAAAAGCACCATACTTATTTCTATGTATTGTTTACCACTATTGTCTTACCATGGAAATATTACAGCTGGTCTTTCGATTAATATATTCATACATAATATATGTTTATATTGAACTAATAAGGTATTGTATTAGAAAGTTAGTTTACATGTTCATATATACGAAATATATTTGTATTATTATTACTATTATCTTACAGAATTTGAGAAGTTTTAAGCACCTTGTGTACTTCAAATGCCGATATATTTTGTTATGCGTTTATCCTCAGTGTCTTGTGCATTGGTGACTGATTGAACTAGCTATTTGTCTGTACGGCAGCTAATGGATTATTCATGCAAACCCAGCTTGTTTAGAGATATTTTCACATTGTTTCATCCATTGTCACAAAACATGGAATGAGCTCAACTGTCACAGTTGGTTTTTGTTCCCCTTCCGACAAGAAAATCGTTATATTGCATCGTATTCTTACGCAACTGATATTCGATACTTTGTTGTTTTGTTTTTCCTCGTAATAATAATCAAAATGGTGGATTTTTTGAAACAGTGGGATTCTGTTTTAGAGGAAAATTGCCATTGGTGCATCTTTATTAGTTACACATAATTAACTTTTGCTATGCTACATTCGCCTAAGCTGGCGCTTATTTGATGAGTGCAAGTTGTTTATTGCGCGCACAAACACTTAATCTCCACTTCTCTAATTCATTTTCAATCTTCCAAATAAACACTCAATTTCCCATTTGAAGGAGAATGCGGTTATTTCGTAATGAATATGGTTTTAATGTTTGAAGATACAAAATATAAACTTGTTATATGTATACTATATTTCTGTTTGTATGTCAGTATACTGTTTTTTCTCTAATTTTATGTTGCCACATTCAAGATACATGTGGTAATTTTATAACTTGGAGTTTTTGTTTCAATAACTACTCAAAATCAATAAAACAAAAACTGTTATTGTTTTTTATTACAACTGGCGTCCATTTACTTAACTATATATACTAATATTTTGCTAATAATATATTCAATTAACTCTCAATCAAATATAGTGTTTTCGTATTGCAATATTATTATTTTAGGACTGCTTTATGTTATTATTGTTGATGATTTGTATAATACCCGTGTATTTGCATAGGAAACGTTACTGTATTGTTGTAAAAATCACAATATGCAAAGAAGACATCTTTGTAAAAAAAGAGTTGAAGATAGTTGTGTGACTTTGGTGTTATTCTCCATTTCATTATACTGCATCATATCAAAGGTTTGCAACTTATATTCCAACTATGGAAAATTACAAGCGTATCATCGCATCTCGTTGCTATTATCGATTAATCTACAGCAAAATTTATGATATGCTTCGATGTTTTCAACCACTTTTTGTAACAAATCCAATGCCAAAGGGGCTAAAAGTAATGTCTGTTTACAGTTATTAGTACTGCGTTTATTTCAGACACTTCATTCTATATTTTATCAACTATCTCTTGTACACTTTTTATTTTACATATTCTGTTATTTCCTAGTGTATGTACTTATTTAGTGAAAGACAGTGTCTAACTCTGTTAATATTAAGTATGTTTCACATACGTTCATGGTAAATGAAATTATTTTCATAACATCTGCAACATTTCATTTCCTCCCTTCTATTTGCTTGAATTTCATTGATTTTATCGCACTTCCAAATTGTTAATTCATTCGAATTGATTGATTTTTTGTCTTCTTTCTTTCCTCTTTTAATTTTTGTTTCCAAAAACTATGTCCGTTCTCACTTCATGTCAATTTCTTTCACAATATTGCATTGCAATACATTACTTCTTCGTATTATATATTATAATGGTACATACTACTTTACTGTTAATATTATTATTACTATTTTGAGATAGAAGATATATCTGTGTTCGGTGTCGGTTGGTGTCACACAACGCAAATTTGTTTCATATTTCCCCCGTTATCAGCATATTGTTGTGTTCCTTCCTTACCCCTTCACACAAATACATTATTGAAATTGTATAGATCACCTCCTCTACTTCCATTATTATCTACTGTGTAATATGCACGTTTCTATATACATATAAAAGTCTCGAGTTGACAATACATCCTATATATGAGTATTTACGAGTATCTACGCGTACATCATATCTTAAAACCCCTTCTACCTACAGCAGTCTATTACCCAAATTACACATTTAGAAAAGGTGTGCTATAGAGTATATATATATGTGTATATAGTGGTCACCACTACAATATTTTGAATTTGGAGTCTTCATATGTACCAAATTTAATATGTAAGCTGTAGGATGTGTTGAGAGGTGGTGAGATACGACGATGATCGTGTGACTCCCTGTACAGATCCCCCTAGCGCTTTCAGCCCCTGCACTGTGAATTGGCCTCTGGTTGAAACGTCGCAGTTTTGCCTTGATATTTTTTCCAGCAAATAAATTGCATTCCGGAATTATAATCCTGTTTATATTTTATGTTTCAGTTTCTTGGGTCAATTTTTAAACCATTGATTACGATGTCTATCGTTTTAGATATAAAGTCGATTAATTTAGCAAATCTCAAAAATTTGATTTATTGCCTAGTTTGCTATATATTTATCGTGTTTGATTCAAAATTTTGTAATTATTTATGGTCAGTCGAATTAATCTAAGAAATAATTAAGAATTTTTATAACTATACAGGTTTACAAGCCATGAATACTAATATTTATCTTGATATAAATCAAGTAAAGTTTATGACGGCTAAGCTGAATACAAAATTGAAATTGATAAAGAATAATTAATAAAACGAAACAATGACCAGGAAAGTTAATATACTTAGCTAAGCGATGCTATTATAGGCAACATGTGAATTTAAATGAAATGGGAAGTAAGAGAATATCACAAGATTAATATCCTCAAAATTGATTTCATGTGAAAATACATTTGAAACAAACTAATACATTTATTATTTCGAGAAAATAGTACATCACACAAACTAAGGGAGTAGATAAAACAAACTTGTTATTAGGCATCGATACTTTGTGCAAGCGACTAATATTAAGCTAAGACTGGGAAATCCATGGGCTGTTAATTTGCAAACGTGGGACGAATGTAGTTTGATTCCGCGGCAGATATCTTCGCTAAGATATATATCATTTTAGTAGCATTTTATATCATTCAAATGTTGAAAATTTACATTTTTCAAATATGTGAACGGAAAACCTATATAGCTAATGTTAAATTTAAACTAGCTGCTTGTAGTTGTTTCCTTAAATGGAGTGTCACGTGAGTTCTTAAAAGATTATAATTTACTTCTCTCAACCATCTTCGTTTTTATTTTTATAATATTTCTTAACACAATCAATATATCCTATTACAATATTTCAGTATAGTCAAATTATCATCAATATATTACACTGAATCAATAAGAAATATCAATAGATAAAAGCATTTGTAACAATATTCCCTGTTTTAGAATAACATTTAATAGTTATTTACACAACTAGTGCAAAAATTGCATCTTTCCTGCATTCTTCGAGATAAACTGTTTGAAGCACGAGATCGTAGATCGAGTGCTTTATGTTTATCGAGATGAATGCAGATAGATGCAATTTTTGCACGAGTTGTGTAGGTAATTTTATTTTTGAGTGTTTCAAGTATAGATAAATTTATTTTTTACT
>JAYRBW010087681.1:0-22029 GCA_036023295.1 Invenusta paracnida
AGTCGTGTTGTATAGTTCGACAAGGAATCTAAATTGGGCCTTATGATCGTTATCCGAGAAAAAAAGATATTTCACTCTTTTCTTTGTTGGGGAGCATTTTTTGCTTCTTAATCCGACTCCAGTTATTTAATGTTATACTAATCTTAGCGTTAAACTTCAAAGTTAGAAACATTTTTTGTAAGGGCACTTATAGCCAATCAACAATTCACAAGAATTTTTACAGGTTATAATTTATTCTGTAATGAGAAAAGGCTAAGTAACGTAATTTGCCGCAGCCAATAATTAATAACTAATCTTGCATTTTGGTAAAATGTGTATACCTTTATACTATATATTTGATTGTATATTTTGTGCTTTTAGTTATTGTTATCCAATGATGATCTCGCTCTCTTATAATATGATTTCTCATGAATGGTACTATGCCTTTAAAATTTTAAAGTTGACAACATTAGTTAAGCCACCCTTTTTATGAAGTAAATTACTTTAATAATAAAAATATTTTTATATTGAATTAAATGATGTATTTTTATCATAATATAATATATGAATTGAGATTGTTTGCTACATTTTTATTTGGTCATATTTGAAGCCATGTTTTGTACCTTGGGGATGTTATCTGCTCATATAATATATATTATGTCTGTCTATGTGTAGGTTCAAGGCCGGTGATCTATTTGTTGTGGATCGACGCTTAACCAATACAGATGGTTGGCTTTGGGTTCATTCTCTCGCTACACGGAGAGTGGGATTTGTTCACTCCAAGCTCATGGAACAGGTGATTCCTTCAGTTTACTGCTTTGCTTTAATTTAATTGGAAGTTAGTGTACTGCTATGTTGCGAAATATCTGTAGACTTCTTTACTTTATTATATAATTAATATTTTGCTAACGCTCACGCCATTTATTAATTTAATATTGTCCTGTTATTATGTAACACCTTCGCTAAGCTGGCGATTATAGTGGCTGTTTAGCCTTAGTTTATATAATATGAAGCATTACATACGAAGCGCTTATCATGATTAATTTCCAGTGTCTCAATGGTGTAGTGGTAAGCATAGCCACTCGGCATGTGGAACACTCTGGTTCGATTCCCGGTTGAGCCGTGTATAATTCTCGCGATAATTTTCTCTGTTGTGGTCTGTGGATAACCTGTATGTCAGAAGAATTTGGATGAATTAGTATTTTAATACAATATTATATTAAATACTGGAAAAAAATCCCTTTTGTTTTCACGCGTTTTATTATTATTATCTCGATTATTCCTGATGTAACTTTATGAAAATTCAAGATTTTTCGAAACCTGTGTAGTTTTATACTTATAAATTTTATGGATTTTCTATTATTAAGTATAAGTTAACACAAGATAATACATTAATTATCCTTTAAACATTATTTCAAATAAAATATGTACAATATTACTAATAATTATCAAGTTACATCGGTTAAACTAATTTATATCATAATTTATCTAACATGTACTTTAAATTTAGCTGCTATAAAGTTTGATTGGAGTTTTACTGAAAATATAAATCGTTAACATATATCGATTGAATATTTTGTTACAATGTTGGTTTTATGCCAGTGGACCTTTTGTAATTATACCACGTGTACCAATTATTGTATTACTCCAAAGGCAAAGGAATAAAAAAAGTAATATCATTACACCATTTTAAAATCTCAATTTTTTTCAAGATTCAGTTTTGTAATTCATGTCCAATGAATACCGCAAGTTATTTTGAATTACAATAATTGCTAAATTATCTTTATGTAATAGTATTTATATTTTGTTACTTTATACATTAGTTCTGTACCAATACTACTAATAAAAAACTAGTATTTTATTCAAAGTATTTCACTTATTTTTACCCAATTTTTTCAATTTATCTGGGGTATATATTTATTTTATAATATTGAAATTATGCAAACTTTAAAATGATAAACTAATCTGCATTTAATAAAGTAAATTCCCATTTAACTTTCTTATTTTAAAATATCATTAAGACGTGACGCCGCTATTATTAGCTGATATTAATCTTTTTCAATCTTTATATTTCTTCAGACCAACAATCCTGAAGCTGTGGAACGTCTTAATTTCTTCCATCCTGGCCCGATGAATAGCAATGAAGTGAAGGAGCAAATGGTCAATGGTAAGATTTCATGGGCTGTTTTTCTTCTCAACTGCTCAAATGCAAAGTGACTTTCTTTAGAATTTTAATTTAATATATTTTAAGCAAAACTATTATTTGTAATTCTCTAATTTTTTGTTATATACATTGCAATTTGAAATATTTTACTTTTTTCTGCATATTTGATTCTGACAACTATGTTTTTTAGATCAGTTTAATAACTGTTAATAAGGTTTTCATTCAGTAAGCTCAAGATTTTCATAATACTATTCATTGAGCAATAAATACAAGTTTTTAAATTTAATCAATGAAAAATAAAATAATGCTGTAAGGAAAATTTTCTTGCATAGGCGTAATGAAGAGGTTAATATGTATTAATAATGTAATATTATATGATATATCTTACCAAAATCTTTTAGATACGATTTATATTTATCAAACGTTGAATAGATTGAAGGCTTCTGATTAAAAACTGCTAAATGTCAAATTTGTTATTTGAAAAGTACAGGCTTCTTAAATAAAGTAAACGCTCTATAATATAGTCTTACATTTGAAAAGTTCGGGTACATAGCTTTTATTATGATATTATGGATATATAAGACTAAGATGATAGATTTTTATCTTTCAGGAGCTAATAATAATAAGCAATAGTATTTCCAGAAATTTATATTTTAACGTACCTTCATTAAATCTGTCCTATCTAATTTGCAGTGTTTTACCAACCAATAGAAATAATATATATAGCCTGTTGTACAACTAGTGATACGAATTAGTAGCCATGTAAATGTTTAATTGTCAAATAAACGCTAATAAAAGCATTTTCTTTCTCTCAACTCTTACCCAATCAGCGGGTGCCTACAGCTACATGCTCCGCCCCAGCGAGACACGACCGGGCTCCTTCACACTCTACTTCTTCGACGGTCAGAAAGTCATCCGCTTCCGTATTCAGGTAGTAGTGTCTGAAAAAGGGCGACAATTCTTCATGGCAAACTCTGAGTACGACTCGATGGAGAATCTCGTGGAGGTCTATCAGGATATGTCTATAGTGGAGGACAAAGACTGCTTGCTCAAGCGTCCAGTCACCAGGGTATGTTTTCTCTCTCTCTGTTTAGCTATCTTCAGCATAGAAATTTGAGTGGGTAGAAGTGAAACAGGCGGCCAAAATTATGTGCAACTTGGTAGACAGACATTAATATACATTTGTCTGTTATACAGACAATAACAGACATTCGGTAATAAAGCTAACCAAAATCACGTGACTCCATAAGATAAGGAAATGACTATAATAAGCTAGTTTTAATTGAATAATAGATATAGGCGGGTTTTTTTTGTTTACATATTTGAAAAATGTAAATCTTTAGCTTTCGAAGGATATGAAATGATAAGAAAGAAAGTTATTAATCCTTTGCTAATATATCTGTAGTTGAATAATGATACATTCGTCCATTTTTTACATATTATTATATAATGCGCTAGTCTATAATATCCTTTGGATTTTCTCCATACTAGACTGTATTTTGATGAGTAATCATAGACGAGTCACTTCGATCTAACTCTCATTTCTATGATCTTCAGGATTTGTAACATGCCGGATTATTTCAAAATCTATTATGTTATAATATGTCACAGTCAGAGAACAATTTTTATTCATCATCCACTTATAGTTGGTTAAACTAAATATATAATTCATTGTATACTTATTGGATTATACTCGTATTTGTACAACTATTTTTTCATAAGATTAATAATAATAATAATTTAAAATATGTAAGCGCAAATGTAGTAATAGTTGAATTTCATAAATTATTATCAGTTTTTTACATGTTATTTTGTGCCAAAATGCTCTCATGTGATTGGTTCTGTGGTCTTAGTCCGTTACTATTCTACTTGTATGTCGTACAGTGCGAATTGTCTTATTTATTCCTACAGCGTCGTGAGTATCCACAGTCAACAACTGACGAAGAGATCTACGAAAGCGTTCGCCAGTCCCTACAGGCTCCCACACTTCCTATTAATGACAATGTCAAGATCCACGGTGTACTGTTAAAGTGTAAGCTCTCTAAAAACTTCATTTTACTATTTCTGACAATGCCAAAACTTACTACAAAACAATACTATTCTTTGCTTTTCGAAATCAACAAGGCTCTCTTGAAAATAGTTAAAAGGTTTCTTTTTGTATTTTTGGTCGTATACCATACTTGTTTTAATCATAGGTACTCTTACTTTATAGGTGTGTATATTGATTATTTTCCTATGGATTTATTTTATTAGTTAAACCTGGGCGTTTATTTTTTAAATAGCGAACTTGGCCAAAAATATAACTAATACGAAGATTAATACTGTTTAATATTTGTATCTTCAGACTTATAATAAAATTTATTCTTGTAAGTTATTGTCTATAGTTAGATTAAATTTACCGCTCCACCTAGTAATATATTCACCCATTAATTTGTTATATTCAAACATCAGAAATACATTTAAAGGGAAATAAAAATTACTATATTGTATTTGTTTGTACCAGTGAGATACTATATAGATATAATAGCATTGTTTTAGTATCCTTAGTTTGTATTTATTTTAATAGTGCTCTTTTAACAAGTTGTATTTTCATAGTAACTGCGCTTAATACTGACTTGTTTTGCAAATAACCGACTGAAAATGTTTACTTCCATACTTTTTTTCCTTTCTGAAAATATTCAACGTTATTCAAATACGAGTTAGACATAAAATATCTAATTGGTAAAAATAATAATATGTCCTATCGTGATATAGAACATATTTATTTACAATTCTATTCATGTAGAATAGATATAAGGGGGCCGGCCTAATTTATAGTAAGTATATTTTTGGCATTGAACTTCAAATTATGATGTGCTAATTATTGTATCGATTTAGTTTATACATGACCCTTTATTGGATGACCCTTTATACATGACCCTTTATCCAGATCACAAGAAGAAAAAGAAGTGGAAGTCTTTTTATGCCACACTGGACAGCAATGCTGGCCTTCTAGTCCTCTACGAGCAGAAGACTAATCATAACAAGTCTGCTGTCCTTCTGAGCAGCATGAAGTACATCCCTGTGCACGAAAGTCTCTTCGATCGACGGTACTGCTTTCAGTTGGTTGCTGATGACAATCCCAGCGATCCTGTGGTAGACGTCTTTGCTGTTGAAGCCCCCACACCCGCCTCCCAACGTCCCAACTCGACTAATTGGCCAGAACAAACCTACGCTGGCACCCCATCTTCCGCTGAAGGGGGTGGAAGTGGTGACGGCGGCGGCGATGGCAGTGGGCATCACTTGAGTGGCTTAGGTAATAGTGGTGGAGGGGCTGGAGGAGGCGGGGAAGTTTGTTCCCAGGAGGAGTGCTTCCAGCGGTGGCTTCAAGACCTCCGACGATTTTGTAAAAATACACAGGCGGACTCTGTAAATGAGGAACAGAGGCAGAGTGGGACGAGACATTATCGCGAACTCTGGCTGAATGTGAGTGTCGAAATTAGATTAATATAAATAATTATTATTACCTATTTATTACTACTTACATTTTTGTGAGTAGTAGATAACATTCTATTTAGTATTTTTAAAATAATTAAAAATGACCTATGTTTAGATATTAATATTTTAGTTTCAATAGGGACATTAAAACATAATCAAACTGTTTCATATAATAATAATATGTCTATTTTTTAAATTATTGTTGACAACATAAAGCGTAAGGTAATATTTTAATTGACCGACCTAGCACTTAAAACTGACACTTATTTATCCAGGGACATTCTTTGTTATAGCAATGTATCAGTAGGTTGCTATTTTTTTCTGAAACAATTTCAAAATTTTTCGAAACGGAAAACTGCACAGCACTCTCCTTTCTTTGTTATTTGTCAATAGTAAACTTTTAGTATATTCTTTTAGCTACTAGTTATCAACTGTTAAATGCATTTTAAATAAAAATAAATTTCCTTTCCCTCTATACAGATAACAGAAGCACGTACCACAGGTCTCTCAGCAAAGAACAATGTCGCCTGTTTCATCTCGATAAATCGACATCACGTGGCACGAACCCATTTTGTTGATCCGAACAATGCTGTATGGAACCAGGAGTTCATTTTTAAGTAAGTATATCTTAATCAAATGCTTAAAGGGCAGTTTTTTTATTGATATACTGTTCTTAGATAAATATATGTTTTAAATTTATTCCTGTGGTAGTGATTTATCTAGTTAGGATATATTCCTAAATGTATAACCAATGTTCACAATGTTTTCTTTTCAGAGAGCTACCAGCTGATCTAAACTCTGTTACTCTTACCTTCCAACAGAAAGGGAAACGCAGCGATATTGGATCTTGTAAGACTTTTCTCTCTTTTCATATTATTGCTTATAATATTTGGAGGTAATAGATTCAAAACACAATGTTTTTTTATAATTAGCTGTAAAGCTATCACAAATTTGTTAGAAAAGATGTTATAGTTGTACGGAGTTGACTTAAATGTATTATATTCGTGAATTATTTACAATACTGTACATATTATTTGCTTATTTAAGTACATTTTCATTAATAGAAGCTATCTGTGTGTTTAAGCAATGTTCAATGTATCTATAACATAATGCATGGAATTAAATTTTTATTGGGACCAAGTGTTCAGTCTAATTTATTACGTATTGCTATCATCGGAATGGTGAAGGTTAGAGTACATTGGAAAATTAGAGTTTCGTAATTGTGTTCTCTCTTTCACGGTGCATTGTCACTATCAACTAAAAACGCATCCCTTTCACACGAAGCTGTATAGTGTGATTAACAGTATATGAGGTACTTAGTCACTTAGATTTATTAATTTGATTATATTATTTATCATATATTCCATAAACTCTAAAATTGAAGTTTCTTTGTAGGTAGCTATTATAACGTTTCATTATTATTAGATGTAGTAAACAATCACTGTTTGACCTTATGAATAAAACGAAAACTCGTGATCTGATAATACTCGTGTCGTGTGTATCACGAGATCTATATGTATTACTCCTATTAAATTACTCTCCCCTTTTCCTGCAAACAACCAGTGACAGTGCATTTAAATAAACTTCTCAGTCCAATTGACGGTAGCGACTTCAACGTATCAATCGGGTGCAGCGGAAATACGAGCAATTCAGTGCGTTGTAAAATTCGATACAAGGACCTCAATGTTCTTCCTTACAAGCGATATATCCCCCTTGTTCATGTGAGTTTGAAGTTGCATAAAAATGTCTTATAAACGAAGATTTGCAATCAGATTACAATATGTAAACTACATGACATGTACTTCTAAAGCACAACTTTTAGTTTAAAAAATGTCATAATTTCAGTTTGATAATAGTAAACTTCTCTATAGATTTAAAAGAGCATTTATTTTTCTTTTAATATATTATGATATTTTATCAATGCAAATAATAATATTATTTGCATTGATAAAATATCATAATATATCAAAAGAAAAATTATATATATCACTGATTTCACTAGGAAGTATGAATGAAAACGAGTAGTCATAATTTTTTACAATAAAATTACTATCGTCCCGTCCCATTCGTGAAAAAATTATCGTTCCGTCCGTATTGTTACAGGAAAATTATGTGATTTGCAATAATTTGTGTCGCATAGATATCTATAAAAGGGTTCTAAAAGCGGAAATACCTAATAGCCTAAAAATGTACCGTTGATTTTTTGTCAAGCTATATAGAATCTTGATGTATCCCTTTGTTTATTGTTAATGTTACTTGCAGAATTTTTTTAATGTACCCATTATTCGACAAATTAGTTTTGTTGGTACATAATTTATGTAAAGTGTATAACTTCTATAAACAGCGGGGAAATTGTTTTTTTTTAGTTTTATTTTCATATCTCATTACTATTTACCGAAAATGATTATTTATCACACTATATTTTTTAATTATTAATTTTTTACTACCCTATTTTTATCAAATCATTATTTGCCGATTATTTAGCGACTTGTTTAAAGCTACAAAAATCTATTCAATTTTTCGTTATCTCTTCTTTCACCCTCATTTACTGCTAATATACAGGCTCTAATCGATCAGATGGACGTAAATCTTGTCCCACTGAACGAGTTCTCTTTCACGGATGTAACCCAGTTGGCGCGTTGCCTCCTCAACATCTCCATTTACAAGAACAAGCACATCGAAATGATCATCAGACTTTTCCAGGAGGAGATAGCTAAGAAGGACATCTGTGAGCTATTTATGTGCCTTCTTATTTTTCAACAATAATTAACTAGAAGCATTAGTTTTTGTCAAATATTAAATTTAAAAAATGGTATACTCAGTCTCATAAACATTGCTATTTTAAAATAAGTAATGACTTATAATACATTTTGACATTATATTTGTTTAATTAATATGTTGCATATGCGATATTGAAAAGTTTTAATTTTTTTAAAGCTTTAGTTCGAAGGACTCGGCTGTTTATATAGGGATAAATAGAGGGCCATTAATAATAATCGATTTAAATATTGATTTTAAGTAAATTATTATTTGAGAACCTCTAGTTATAAATCACCATCCTCAGTGCTACAAGTATTGTAGAGGTAACGCAGCAAGGTTCGTAGCGATCTCGGAAAATTTGAGATTTTCAAAAATTACGAAATACCTTAAGAAGTAAAAATAAAAGTGTATTTTGGAATTTTTCATGACAACAATTTTTACTGAGAGTTTTATCTTTTCAGACAATACATAATATTATTATTAGCCAATATTGTCAAAATGTGTTTTAGATCGTTTAAAGAGTAGTATTTGACTTGGACTAACTATTTTTTAAATCAATGTTACATCTAAATTAGTTCTGCCATGATGATACGCTTATACTAGTATAAAGAAGAAATCTAGTTTACATTCTGAATATCTTGACAAATTTAAAATATTATACGCTCAAGTCAGACAGTATTTTTATATCTAAGAGATAGTACACACTTTGATGTTTATTTCAATTATTTTATGCTAATATGAGCTATAACAGCCATTTTTAGCTAATAATAATATCATAATTTTCGTTATTCCCTTTTCACATTACAGTATAATACTATTACGTTATAACGAGCTCGAATATAACAAGCAAATATTTGGATCCCATCAAAATACCTATATCATATATGTGGCATATAGTAACGGGATAATAGTAACCTCGCAAATGTAACGTGAACACGAATATAACGTATAGGTTTTGTGGTCATAAGAATAATTTCACCAAATTCATAACAAGCTAGAAATTGAAATACTTATTTTGGCTTAATAACATCTAACGCCGTTCTATCCAAGTTAAGGCCATGCTATTCAATACTAATATTTTATGAACATTACACGGTATCACTTATTATTTAGAAGTCCAGTGCAGTCCTTCATGCAGTAGTATCTATTGATTCGAATACGTCTACTTAACAGCGCTACATAACTTGTTATTGGCGAATTATAACTAGCATTTTTTTTAAATTTAAAATTCTGTCTAAGCATATTTTATCAAGTCTAAGTGTAACTTTGTATAGAAATTTAATAGTGTTTTTATAGCTACCTAGACTCGATATATACTTAAAAATAACTTTTTAGCAGTGCCTATACAGAATTAGAGCCCCTAGCAATGGTTGCTAGACAATATTATCGTTTTTCATCTAAAGAAAATTACCAATAATTTTGTGGAACTCGTTATTCGATCGGAAGAATAACACAAATGAAAAAAAAGTGTTTTTAAACCGGATTATTATATCCATCCCGGATTCAGTAAGACATTACAGGCATAAAACTTTATATACTGACAAATGTTTAGCAAAAGTATTTCAAAATATTGAATGATTTTTAAATTGTAGCTATTACAAAAATTCCTAATTTTATGATATCCAATAATAAAGATCCCTTTCACACATGTAAACTGGAAAGGAAGTTACTTTTGTACATTGCTACTTTACTGTAACCATGTCTTATCAAGTTTAAGGCAATATACTTAGTGAATATATTTTCAGCCCCGTAAATAATTAACATGATATGTATTAACCAGGTATTTATAGTAAATATCATAATGACATTTTGTTTTGTAATGTGCCTAAAAAAATCTTGAACAATATTTTGGAAACCAGGGAACTGACACACCACTATATGTTACTTATAGCTTGTGATGTCCCCTCTATATACACTTATAGCTCTGTAATGTCCCTTCTATGTTACTTATAGCTCTGTAATGTCCCCCTCTGTGCTACTTATAGCTTGTGACGTCCCCTCTATGTTACTTATAGCTCTGTGACGTCCCTTTTATGCTATTTATATCTGTGATTTTTCCTACATACTACATATAGTTATTTAATATTACATATTATTATTTTTCATATATAGTTCTGTTTTTCCCTTCTATCAGGGTTCTCACAAGCCTTAAAAACCGGGAAATGTCATAATTTTGTATTACAGATCAAGGAAAATACCGGGAATTTTGACTTAGTGCCGTATTATTTATTGCCACCCCTCTTTTCGCTTCTAATAAAAATGTATGCAGATATAAGCTAAATTGTCCTTATTATATACAGGGTGGTACATTGCCCCAGTCTTAGTGAAATTAATATTATGTAGGTATTTAAATAAAAAATAACATGGAAACAAGGAATAAGTTTATTATATCAATATGAGATAGAAAAAGAAGCGTAATTAACATACTTAACATAACTTATTTCAGATGTTCAAAAAGTCCTGCATTTTCAATACAGAGTTGTAATCTTTCTGGCACAGAAAGACAGATAGCTCTACATAAATTAGGGGTAAAAATCGAAAAGCACTTGTGATTTCCGCTCTTAGGCTTTAGAGATCTCGATGATAGTGCTTGTGAACCTCGTCCTTGACAATACCCCATACCGAAACCATCGGAGTCAGGTCGTGTGACCTAGCTGGTCATTCCACAGGTCCTCGTCTACATAGCCATCTACCAGGGAATGTTTCATTCAACCACTTTCTAACTTCCTTGTGATAATGTGCCGGAGCATCGTCTTGTTGGAAAAACATCTCTTGGAAACTCTCAGATGCTTTTTAAATAGGTAAAATACTGCCCTGTAACATTTTTACATAGGATTCCCCTGTTACTGTATTAGCGAAAAATAATGGGCCAACAATTCCTTGTGACCAAATTGCAGCCCACACAGATATTCCCGGAGAATCGAGATCCTTGCATACACTTTGATAGGGATGTGCATCCGCCCAATAAACAGAGTTATGTCTATTAACGCGACCATTTAATTTAAATTGAGCTTCATTACTCCAAAGAAAAAGACTAAGAAATTGTTCCGGATTGTCAACATCATTAAGCTGAGATAAAAATATCTCACAAAACTCAACGCGGTGATCCGGGTCGTCTTCATTGTGTCGATGAAGGAGCCTTGGATGATACGGTTTCAAATGCAATTCACACAGAATTCGTATAATTGATGTTTTACTAATATCAAGTTTATTACTTGCTCTCCTAGTAGACTTAGTAGGACTAGCAACAAAACTTTGTTTGAAGGTACAACGGAAAACCAAGGAGGATGAAGTGGCAGTGGCATGGACGAACTTGGAGAATATGAAGAAAGTTGTTAAGGACTTGTTTAAAGAGGCTGATGAATTGGAACTGATGTGTGAAACCTCCAAGCAACAGCTGCAGCAGATCATCAAATCAAATGCACTTCGACGAAAGACCAAAGAGAAAGAAGAGGGTTTGGTGAAATTGCAAACAGATTTGACAGTTTGTTAAAATACCTCAGTGCTATCCGAAAGTTTGTTACTCGTTTTGCAAATGTACTCTTATAAATTATATTTGTGATGTATAATGATTGTACCAATTAGCATATTTTAAACATTAAGCTATACAAATTAACATCATCATATTATGTAAAAACTCATGTAAATACATGTATACCGTATATTTTAATTAATCATAATTGTAAAGGGTTACCAGCTCGATCACTTAATAGTGCCTCTGGTCTCCCCAGTATATATATCTTTTTGTATACTAAATATATTATTATTATTATAAGTTTCATACTCACACCTTAAAAATACCGTGAATAGTTTTGTACATATTTTTTGGGAACCCTGTTCTATGTTACTTATAACTATATAGTGTCACATCTATGCTATTACATTTCTATCCGCCCTTCTGTGCAGCCTCCCTCTTCCGCAGGTCAACCTTAGGTACGGCCCTCCTGGACGAATACATGAGTCGAATAGCTGACCCTTGGCTGGTAACCTGTCTATCCCAGGTTGTAGATGAAGTACGCAAACTGGGCCAAGTCTGTCCCGAGGTCGACCCAGACAAGAACGATCGCCCTGAGAATCTAGATGTAAACCGGGGGACCCTAAAGGTTCTACTCAAGATGCTCATCGAAGATGTGTTGAGGTCGGCGGAGGTCTGTCCACTTCCCTTGCGCTACATATACAGTGATCTCCAGGTGATATGGTTATTTCATTGCAAATAATACGATTTTAGCGTCAGAAATGTATAATATACTTATTTAATCACGACTAGTAACACATTTTTTTAAATATTGCATATCAAGCTATATACGAGTTATATCTAAAATAGAATCAAACACAGAGTCTTCAGATACTTAAATTTGTATATTGCCAACGTTTCACCCTACGGCTTCCTCAGTGCACAACAAATCTAAAACTGTAATACAGGTGGATAAAATACTATAGTGTTTACTACAATATAATATAATCCACCTATATAATATTATATAAACATCATTCAGTAGGAAAATCCAACTAAGTCTGATCTGAAAACATGAATAGTACATAGAGTGCGTAATAGATACGAAAGAACAAGAATAAAATACTATAGTGTTTACTACAATATATAAACATTGTTCAGTAGTGAAATACAACTAACCAGAAAATCTGAACTGAAAATCTGATAAATACGAGAGAACAAAAAACGAATCAATGTTACATAACACAATCCAAATAAAGACCAATACATCCATTCATCAGAGTATTATTCCTGGCTTTTGATATGTATACAGCCTCTACAACTCTTCTTTTGTACTCTTGTGTTAAATTACCGGTATACCATGTAGGATTTTCCAGGTTATTGACTGAAACATATTCTATACGGAGTGGTTACTGTTAAAATGATCGTGAATAGCGCTTCTTGGTAGACAGTGCTCTCTAAGTCGCATGTTTATTGTCTGCCCGTCTCTCCAATATACAATTTCCCGCAAATTTTGTAGGTGATTTCATATATTATGATGTTTTTGGTGTTACACGTGTTTTTTATCACTTTGTTGACAAGTAATACAATTTTCTGTGCATGAAGATATTCTTTCCTTAGGGGGTGCTGTAATTTTCTCATAAATCTTCCAAAGTCGAACCATAAAATTTTAGTCTTGTCCTGACGTCCATGCACTTTCTTTTAGCCTGTTCAGATGTATATATGGGCACTTCACAAAAACAATGCTCCACTTATTGATTATTTTTACGAGATTTTTATATTCGTAAATAATATCTTATGTCAATTACTTATAAATTCTACATTTCTTTATTTCTCTATATAATCTATTTTATCCAAGATATGAGTGTTTATTTTGTTTTAGTGGAGTAGTATTATTATAAGACTAGTCTAATTACGTCAATCAAAATGTTTGCACTTTTCATGAGTAATTATATACAAATAATTTAACATAAATAATATTACATTTTTAATTAATAAATATATATATTTTTGATAGTTAATTATAATGTACATAGTCTGGATAATGTTTTCCATCGTGTAATTTAATGTAAAAAGTATATATTATTTTCAAAATTTATGATTTGAAATTTAAGATAAATAAGTGCTCTAATTTCACTCTACATTCTAGGAGCGCGTGATGCAGCAGTGCGTCTCTCCTCCCGGCCAGTCGTCCCAAGACTCATGCGGCATCCCCGCCAATACCACATGCACTCCCAGCGCCACAACAAGTAGTGGGAGCATTTTCCTACAACTCCGAGTCGTGTGCAATCTGATCTTCCTCCGTCTTATCTGTCCGCCTCTTGCCTCCAAGCACGACATTCTTCTGCGGGTTCTCTTCCCTGCCTCTGCCCCAGCCTCTGTGTCGCACTATCACAATCTGCTTCACCTGCATCAAAGCCCCCCGACTGCGGCCGATGTAGTCGATTCCTCGTCTGCCAGGAACAATCAAATCAATCAGTCCATGGGTCAGTGTTCTAATTACATTTAAATCAATATATAGATAATATAAATCAATCTAGTAACTATGTGAATATTATAATTATTTTCAATATAAAAAGTATTAAATGACAACGAAAAATCTCATTAAACAGCGTTATGCGGCGTATGAATAAGAATCATATGACTCCCCATTGAAAAATATAAACAGGATTTTAAAAACCAAAGTTTGAATAACTATTTTTCAATCTGAAGATTTATTAGAAATCACGGAAGAGGACAAGTGAGACTGAAACACGACGTGTGAATAGGAGGATGTTCAGGAATGAAATATATCAGCTAAGTGCAAAAAGAAAACATCAGAGATGTCACAAATAAGTCTTCACATTTCTTCATTACAGAAAGAACCTTCAATTTTCTAGTATGATGTGTACATACATGTCTTTAAAACAGCAAATGAGTCATTACTTGAAATGTCCTAGAACAATATATTTGAAAACCCGTAGAAACCTTGGACGGAGACTTCTGCTGAAATGCAATTTCAAAAACTTATTTTTTGAGTGAATTCTACTATAATTCAGAGAAAAGATTTCAATTATTTGAATAAAAGACCGCCGTAGTTGAAATAGTTTTGGTCATTTTTGTAGTTCGTTTAAAACTGCTCTAATATATTATATTGGGTCTATCTAAGAAATTTAAAACAGAGTAAGTATAAAGTGAAAATAGTAAAATTATAATAAAACAATCAGCCGGCTGTGTGATACCAAATTTTAAAATCCAATAATTGAGGCTAACATGTAGACAACAGTGAACACGATACCTATGTAGAGTTCGGAAAATCAGATACAGTTATCATGAAAAATGACGAGCCTTCACATCAATTAAAGTAATTTGTTAATTGGTAGACTGACAATTGGATTACCAAATCTTCTAACATTCGCATAGCGAGTGAGTCACTTTATATCTCTTAATTATCCAAAAATATTATAAATCAATGACAATTTTGCAGAAGTAAGTGTGACTGACTCCTCCCTTTCTCTGCCCGCCCCCAGCAGCTGGTCTATCCCTCTCCAGTCCAACCTCGGGCACCCAACCACCCCTCTCTTCTTCCCGAGCTTTGGTGGTGGCAGGACCTCTAATCTCCTGCACCCCTATCGGCACCAACACCAGTGTTGGTACTTCTCATTCCTCGACCTCTACTGTCGGGGGCGGTGTTATTGGTGGTGGTGACCAGCGGAGCAGAGGTGGCGATGGGGTCATTCCAGATAGTCTCACACAGTCCTTTATCAGCGGATTCATCTCCTCCAGTGGGCAACAGTGCGCATCAGGCGCCGGGGGAAAACAGTCAATGGTCAGAAATATTGAAAATTTCACTCTTAGTGGTTAATCAAACAGTATAGTTTCTTTTGTTTGTCACTTAAAAAATGACATTTTTCAGACATGCAAAATTTCACTAAAAAGTGAGCAATTAATCGAGTTATTTTAACAGGATTCACTTGATAAAATAATTATAAGTTTGTTCTGATGGACCTATTGGTGCTTAGTAAACACATAGACTCCATTAGCTCAGCAGATACATATTTCAGGCTGATATACTAAAAACCTTTTTATGTGTATTTCTTTCTTTCTGCTGTTTATAGTGTCAACCCTAACTCTGACCCTTTCTTCATCTGTCTTTCCTCCACAGGACTTTTGCGAGCAGAGTAAGCGAACATTCACTCTTCTGGCGAAGGGGCTCATCAATCTGCCAACTGAAAGTCTTTTGGGTCGTCGAGAGTCCTATATGGCCTCACTTGAGCCGGTTCTCCAAAACTACAAGGAGCACCACCTGCCGGTATTCGTTGAAAAAATAACTGTGAGTCTTCTGCTCTACTCATGTATGTTGTTGCGCTCCTTGCTGCAAATCCACGTTCATAGATGTCAGGTCATTTATATTCTATATCTAGATTTATATTATACTACTATTATTATTATATTTTTATTTTACTACCTACAGATAGTCTCGATAACGTTAAACAAATGACTATTTTCTGTTCATTACATAGGTGGGAATTCTTCAGTTTTATTATCGCCTAAAACTCGTGATATTATCTAGTTTATTTAGATAGATAAGACACGCACAAACAAAATTCCCCATAAATATTCATTTTAGGAGAAGTTTTTTTCTTGTTTTTTACGATTTTGAAGGGCTAATTTCTGTATATCTATAGATTAAACATTTAGTCATGACTGGGGGTAAGGCAATTTGAGTAAATAACCAGAAATAGATACTGTCTGGGTTCCAAAGATAGTTCAAATAATAGACATACTATTTTTGAGTCATTTTGGTTGTAAAAATAATCGAATTTAAATTGTTGTTAAATAGAGCAACTAATATTATCATTTAATGCCCCCCTCGTCTCTCCGTCTTGAAGAAACCTCTGTCCCAGGATCAATTGGATTTACTGCAAAAGTTCCGCAACGATGAGTCGAGTAACCTCGTTTTAAACATTTCCTTGTCCCGTGAGATGGCCGACATCCACCATATGCTCTACTCGCAGCTGGACAAGATTCGGTACGAAGCCTGCTCCGATCTGGTGGGAGCTGTGGAGGCGATCAACCTGGAACCTGCCTCGCATACTATGCAACCTGGAGGGAGCAGTGGGGGAGGGGGCGAGTCTGGTGGCGGTGGCGATTAATGGACTAACTGTCCTTCTCCCATTGGCTGATTGGTTTAGAGCGTCTGTCGCTTGGTACAATTTACCAATAGATTTTACCAGATTATTTAACTTACTTTTATTATATCAAACATAGAATTATAAGTAATTGTTGAGACAACAGGAACGCTGCGATT
This sequence comes from Invenusta paracnida, assembly GCA_036023295.1. Lineage (NCBI taxonomy): Eukaryota > Metazoa > Platyhelminthes > Proseriata > Coelogynoporidae > Invenusta > Invenusta paracnida. Next base: position 17,125 of record JAYRBW010087681.1, read on the forward strand.
TGATCAGTTCACACCAATAAGATAATATCAATTGGGGAATATTTCAAAATAGAATACACTCTTTGGTTTCAGGCAATTCGTGCATTTTACCACGTAATTTCGAGAGACCTTTGATTTGAAAGTGTTAGTATTTTTATTTTCCTGTTGAACCTGTGCTAATTATAATTTTCCGATGTTGACAGCAATCTTAGTCGCCATAGATATAATTTTTAAGTTGCGATAAAATGCGCAATATCACAGATCAATCAATCAGAGATTTCATTTAGTTTAAATTTGTAATGCTATTAACTTGTGTTCATATTTTTATGATTTGCATAATTTAAATAGCATTATCCTTTTATTGATATATATTGAGAAAGCTTTCACTAATTTTTATTGACATTGTTAATGATATACTCCAGAAAAACGTGGTTAATGTCTAGAAACCTAGTGTATTCTATTTTTGAGCCATTCTGATGTACGTGTCTGAAAATGATTTATTTTATGTTTTTTCTTTAGACTTCTAGTTTTCTGGTTATATCAATTCGTTGGTGAAGTTTTCTAAGATAATTTATATATATGTATCTTATATATAAATCTTAGAAGATTTACTGATCATAACCTAAAGAATATTTTTATTTTGTTAACTTTTAAGGATTATTTTGCGTTTATTCTAAATTTAATCAATTTTACTAGAAGGTTTGTTTTATACGAAACAATTACCACTGCTATAGCGGTTTTCATTAGTATAATTTTGTAGTAAAGTTTTGTTATAATCGTAATTGTCTACAGCCCCTCTAAAACCAGAATTGTCCCATAGACATTGTGGTCAGTTTTATAATATCTTCGATAACTAAATCATGCTTTAGGATAATCATAACTGGACTATCAGGTATTAATTGATTGATAGATTGTCAAACATATAAACCGTCGCATCTCATACTGTTATTTTATTACCCACGTTAAAGATCCCTAAATTGACAATTCTTTCTAACATGAACAAAGTATTATTTGCTCTTAAACCTATGCCAATATTCCTTTTCTTGGTACCGAAACAGTTATCCGATAATATTGGGCTGAATTTTACTAAATGTCATATACCTAACTACTCGAGGTTGCTAGGTATATTTTTATGGATTGTTCCCAACCCATTTTTATCCCCTGTATATTAGCATGTACATAATAATATATTATAATCCAACTTTGGTCGTCTTTTTCATTGAGGCATAATACTGTCGCAGTTATTATTACTGTGATAACACTAATAATTACTATTATCAATGCATTAAAATATGCGATATAAAGAAGTTATTTTTAATCAAATGCTGAGATTTCATTTTGAAAATTTAAAATAAATAGTGACCAATTTTACAGTGGCGTCTTTTCGGTATTTTAAACAGCCTGCACTAAATAGCAAGTTGTAATATTTCAACTTATTTAGTGATGCAGTGTTTTGTATATTCCTGTATTCATTCATACCTTACGCAACGTTTTATTCTGAATCAGAGAAACATACTATACACTCCTACATACTTTAATATGAAAATTCTGTGCTTTGTTGTATTATTACGATTCATTGTTATGATTATACTGGTTCCAATAATTTATACGTTTTATTAGCAACTTATTATCTGTATAATGTATCATCATATTACAGCTTATAAATACAAACTAACAAACGAGTCACATTCTATTTTTCATAAGCAAGTCTTCTAAACCATCTCAGGGCACTTCTACTTGGTAAATTATTATTTTTATGATTAAAATATACACATTGTTTTGTATTCATGTATGTAGTTATAATATTACGGGCTGCTATTGTCATTCTTTCCAATTACATAATTTTGTTTAGAACTCTTGTTCATTACACAAGGCAATCACTTCAGCCTCATTCAGTAATGTCATCTTAAAATTTTGTTTATTTTTAAAGCGACATTTTATAAATAGTATGTAAAATAATTTACTATACAATTAATGTGTTGCAGCTAATCGACAGTTTTACAGTGTTTAAATGTTAACAGTGTTAAATGTTTACGGTCAAGTTTCATCATTATTCACAATTGTGGGGTATTTAACCTATTACAGTCATCCAATTTATCAAATAGACCATTTTTATATTGGTGTTTCAACCACAAAGCTATCCATAGAATATTGACGAGATGTCCATATATATATATGTAAAACAGTTATCTAATTCTACGTAAATGAAGGAAATAATGACTGAACAAGGAGCTAACTTCAATAAGGTAAATTTACTTCTAATACACAATGCTAACTTAGAATGTATAGTTTAATCAATTATGTTTCAGTATATTTAATTGTAATAGAAAGGCTATAAAACATTGCAAACTTAGTAAAAAATAAATTGAATCTTCTTTTTGAACTAGAATTCAATTCGTCAGGGAGATGTTTCTGCTGCTGTATGAAGATTAAATAATTGACTATATTTATGTCGTCTTTATACTATTTATAGCTCTTTGGTACCTGATATTTATGCACAAATTACTTTTTTTACTTAATTCAAAGCATTAGTTGTCTATACCTTAGTTGTGATTGTTTCGAAAAAGTAATAATAAAAATTATATATAGCTAATAAAGTTCTTTTTTAGTTGAATCTGAACAGTGGTTATGTTATAAACGACGGTAATGTTTATAAATCTTACGTTTAAACATAAATTGGTATTCCGTAATAATGTCTAATAATATATCAATAATAGTAATAATATTTCTGAAATGATTGACTATTATCACATTGATTATACTTACAACATACATGTGTTTTGTGCATACTAAATATAGTATATTTATGTTATTGGACTGTCCGTGATCTCTTTGATGCTATATTAATTAAGTCAGAGTAATCTTATATCCCCTGTTTAATATACCACGAATCAACATACCATTAATTCTTTCCCTAATTGTCCTCTGTAATATAATCACCTACATAAATGCTATTTTGTACATAACTTAAAATAATACATATTGTTATTTGGCCTGCATTTCCAAAAGCTGTCCGATTATTGATTTTACTGGAATATTGACTATGTAATTAATACCTCGTACAATCCAACAACGTTCGAGTACTTACATGATGAAACTACTGAAATGCATACTATTGCATAGTGTTGTGTCTTTGATTCCTCCAGACTCCTTATAGAGTAGCTATGCCATTGGCCTTGTGGTAGGTGCTACTATCGAAAAAAACTACTTATTACAATATCTATGTATGTATTTGTTTATATCTAGCGCTGTTTGCTATGTGCTCCTTTTTAATCGTATTAGATGCAAAGATAATATACATTTGTGTAAATTACACACTATATCTTCAAAGGAATTTAGTAGTCTTATCACGTTTTCCAGTATTGGATTGTTTCGTGTATGCCAACTATTTTATTTAAGTTGGTTTCATCGAACTATCTACTTACTCTTACTAAATAAGGCAGCTCTTTTTAAAGATAAATAGTCTTCAAAAATTATTCTTCATTTCACTATTCAGCTGTAAAAATAACCTTGATATCCCTCATATGAAGTGCCATAATTATTGTTATAACCATTTTCTGCTAGTTTAAATTTCTCAAAATTGAAGAGTTTCAACTTTTGTTATGTAATATGTGTGACACTAAATAATTAAATTAATTATTCGTATATTACAAGTAGTTATTTGTAATAACTAATTAACTGATAATTATTGATGCCGGTGCGTGGAATAAACCTGTTTCCTTTTCTATTTATTTTATCATCTACCGTATGTTGTATCTATTTTTCTGTTTATTATCTACATAATATAATCTTTCTATCAATCTTTTTAAGAACCTGCTTACAATTTATGCAAACAACTGCTTTCACTATCAACATTGCTTCTTCTCTATACGAAACTAACTATACTTGATACTGTGTATTATTACTGATATGTTTTAAAGAATTCCTATTATGATGATTGATGATTTATTTTAAGGAACTTTTATACTTTAACTTATTTAAAACTGTTCTTTTTTTATTGAATTTATGGGATATTAACCTTCGTGTATTTACTATTTAGAAATTTTAACTATTCCAACTATTTGCTTAATGTTTTGAATATTACTATTAATTATGAAGTGCCGATAATTTAATATTTAAAAAATATCAACCTTAAATATAATTAAGACGCATAGAACTGGAAAAGTTAGTTTCCGATTAATGAATAAATAAAACTTCAACAATATTTCGTATCTGTAGATCACTTAATATCATCTCTAGATTAACCATTCTATTTTTACGATAGGACTCCAGTTTCCATTGTGCATCCTTTTTCGAATTTGTTAAGTTGAGACTGTCTCTTGGCACCTAGTAAATTTTAGACGTTTGGAGTGAGTTGGGTGGTGCCCGAATTAGGAATAAAAGTTGAGAATATTTTGTTTTAATAAATCCAGTTAGTACTGCTTTTATAATTATTTTACAGCCGAATTGTGTCTGTTGCGGCGTAACTGTAGTAGATTTTAACTCCAATGAATGAAGACTTGTTGATTTACTATAGTATGGAAATTCTTCCTATCCGTTGATCGAGATCCTTTGAATGTTCAAGTTCGAACTATAAAACACAGTGTTTTTCTCTCAGTTATATATCAAATAAGTTTATGAAAGCTCTTATATATAATATGTGTGATAAATAGGAGAGATATGTGCTATGCATACATATATCTCGTGTTGTCTCTAGTTCAATGTCTAAAATTAGAGTAATGAAGACTAGAGGCTCGATAATTTATGTATTCGCTTAACATTTAGAGCGTAACCGCATTGTACGGTTTTATCATGACGTATAGCCTTTTGGCAGTGTTTTGTTGAAAACTGCAACAAATATACATGTAGGAAATAAGTGAAGGAATTTTACCTTCAGTTACCCCAGATTTACTCATATCACATGAGCGGAAAGATAATTAATATCAA
>JAYRBW010087692.1:0-108581 GCA_036023295.1 Invenusta paracnida
AAATATATAACGGATGATATTTTCATATATATCATAGATTAATATAACGGATCCCCTTTTCAAAACACGAATATAACAGATAATATAACGGATCCAATAGTCACAATATTTGTCATCCGTTATATATTATCCGTGCGATTGTTTAGTGTGAATTCTAGAAGAGCCTTTAAATTTATCACATCCAAGCTATCGGAAAGCAGAATTTCCAGAAACGTTCACGGTTCAAGTCTCCATAATGTCTCGGATGAGGTAGTATTTGTGATTTGAAGCATTCTCCTTGCATCTCGCCCTATAATCGATACTCCTGCATTAAGTTGACTTAAATAAAGAATGCTGTGCTTTATCTTCGTATCTTGATAATAAAAGTAAAAAACAAAACAATTTAACAATGTTTTAAAAGCGCATGTTTGCAATCCAATGTCCCAATTCCATTTATACACTTTAAACAGTCCTTTCGTGAAATACGCACATCGCAAATTTCTATTATTATAGCCTGAATAAGTGTCATTGCCATTCGTGTCAATGGAACAGCTTCTTCAATATGTGCCAACCTTTATTTCATCTCGTAAAACGGTAATCATGAAGATTTCAAATATTATCTACAAGTAATTAAAAAGCCTTTTGTCATGCCCTTTATTCCGACTACTCGTGGCCCCGTTTAAGCCCCATTTTAATTAGTTTCACACAATCATTCTTCTCACTCTTTGGTATGTCTTTGCGCAAAAATACACATCCTGAATTATAATTAATATAAAAGCCATAATAAGCTAGGATGCTTTATGAGCTGACTAATGATAAGTGCAGTGATGAAATATATATTCAATTTAAAACAATAGCTAAAGCATGTAGTATTTTATTTTTTCATTTATCTGAAATAAATAAATATTTATAAACTACTATTGTGGTTGACCTGAAATTCGGTAGTATTTCTTCTCTTGAAATGTTTGTTATAAAGAGTAAAAATCAATAATTATTGACTATATTGTAGACATAATATACTCAACGATTTCAAGTCAATTGACTGGCAATTTATGTGACTAATCGGTGATCGTATTTCACCGCGTATAAGCCCCCCCCCCCCTAATAAACATCGACATAATGAAGGATTTTTTGAATGTACCTCTTCACAAATGTAGTTTTTGAAGTGATATGTTATACTATATAGTCTATAATTATAAAGTACGGGGGAGGTGGTTTATACCTGGGTTATACAAAAAAGAATGATTTCGAGGCTCCAAGTTACGAAGGCGCTTGTATATGTGAGTAATAATTAAAATATGATATTTAGTATCCGTTACATGAGAAGGGGTAAACAAATGTTATTTTACTTGCTTATTCTGTATTTCATTAGAGAAAGTGATTTCATTTTATTCCTGTTATAAAGTTAAATTTTCCAGTTTATTTATAGGCCTATTAATAGTTGAAACATACTTTCTATGTTGTACATATATACATTCTACCAAGACATTTGAAAAGTAATTTAAGGACACCTTCATATTATGCTACACGCGTCAAGGAATGCAGGAAGAGTTCCATTCACGATTCACTGCTGCAATGCTTTCAATTGTTATGTTAGATTCGACGATATAATGAAGGCTCAGGACAGGTAACTCTATATAAACTATAAGTTCAGTTAATGCAACGGAATTTCTCGAGAAATACCTGAGTTTTATTGTGCCTCTATAGGCTCTAATAATTCTAATTCCAGAATAAAAATTCAAACACCAACCCCTCGTCATTTACACCGGGTATATAATTTTTTTTTCTTCCCCAAAAAGAGTTCAGACTATTGCATTTGTGAGATTATTAACTCTTCGTGACATTTATCGGCGCGTGAATGTCTAATAATAATGTGACTGTTGATGCAATGCTGTTATGTTCCCAGGAAGCCATTATCTGTTCAGTCTTCCAGTGAGAGGCTAAGACCACACCCAATTGTTTTCAATCTTTACAAAAGAGTTCTCCCTCTTCAATGACACGGGGAAGGCGTTGCTTGCTTTCGCTGTGCATTGGCGCTTCCAAGAGGTGGTGAAAATAAAGAACTGACTCCGATTGCGACATGTTAAATTTGTGTAAGACAATTTTTTTTGTTTTCTTATTGTTCTATACTATAATCGTGTGGAATAAAAGGACAGTAAGTAGAACATGAACAGCAGCTGTAGATACTGACTAATCCTCAACCGCCCACATGTCTGTGTTGTAGACATTGTTTATTTGAAGTTATCTAAATAACGCGTATATTAATAGTTTCGGGCTTTTATACATACTATATCCAAGATAAGAAGTTTAAATACCTTCAATAAGACTATAGATAATTCTCTTTTACTCATTTCATAGACACGTCTAGTACACTTAATCATATTATATCGACCTCACGTAGAAACATTAAATACTTGTATGACAAGATTTATACAATAAAAACAGGTAATTACTATAACCTTGTATTGGCTGGGTCAATCCAAGTATATCGTGCTGATCTAGAGTGATGGAAAATAGGTAATCTAGTCAATCTGCTGGTGAACATAATTTGTTGACAAAATCATGATTTTAACATGCCGCCAAAACGTATTTCGTTACAGGAAGCAGTTCGATTGGTCGAATTACATAACGACAGAGGTGATATTTCAACTGCAGCTGACACCGAAGATAATCATCGACATTTGCCTGACGTATGTTATCCCAAAATACCCGGACGGGGTTGAGGGTTGAAAGGGACAAATAACATTCTATTTGTAACTGTATTTATCATCAAATACATCAATTCTAGACCATTCTGATATAACGTGTTGTGTTGTACAACGCCGCACACAGCATTCTTATTTAAGCCAGCTCAATGCAGGAGTATCGATTGCTTCGAATACGTCGACTTAACCGGGCCTACATAACTTGGTATAGGGGAGATACAAGGAGAGTTTTCAAATCAAGAATACAACCTGATCCGAGCATATCTTATCGAGACATTATCGAGACTTTAACTGTACCATATTTTGCAGATTCCAGCAGTGAAAGCCGTTTATCGATAGCTGCCCGAATAATTGAGCTATCGCGAGTTTTAGGAGACCCTTCTTGGCCATCAGATGCTTAAAGAGGCCCTTTCCACCGAATAAAGATACCTGCGCGTCGCCCTCGAGTCAAACAAACTTTCCACAAATTTAAGCAATATTCACATCATCAAATGGGACTGCTGCAGTCAGAGAACCGGTCTAGAAACCCTCTTGCCGTCTGCATGTCAGTATTTCCTAACTGCGTCGTTGACTCCGATGCCCCAATCTCACTGCAACCAGGCCGGAAGTATGTTTCTTGCATGGCTCAGCCCAGAGAAATATTACAAAGCTACTCAATTATGAAATCTAAATAGATTGATATGCATAGTAATTAAAGTAATGTAGACAAGAATCTTTTACATGACTCGTCGAAAATAGTTAGCGAAAAGTTTCTCCGTATAAACTAATTATAGTTGGCCTTTAAAACACTCCTGTAGCGACGGATCTGGATTGATAAGATGAAGCAAGTGCCATGTCCGTAGGTTTAAAGTAGGCAAAATCCAAAAGTGATATCCCAAAAGAATATCACTATAATAATCGATATTAGTCATAGTTTTAATGCTAAAATTAATTGACTTCACAAAATTAACAAAACTGCTATTAATGAGTGTTTAAATACGAACTCCAAATATATCCTCAATAAAGCGTCTCCAGAAAATCGGAAATCGATAATATTGGACGAAAAAGAAGCCATGAAAATACTGCGTAACTTCTTACTCACCTCGCTTGTTATTGTTTCAATTCTTTGCATTAAATAAATATGTTGTTCGTTCGTACTACCGGTAAACAATACACAATTCAATCGACTTTTAAACGTTAATTTTAAAAATAAATGTTTATTAGTAATTGAAGAACTTATTTATTCGGTAACAAGGCAATTGAAGATATTCAGTAAGATACAGATTCAACTAAAATAAATATCATTAGCAATATCTAAATGAATTGTCATATTAGGAGTAATGTCGTACATGTACAACATTAACCAACAATGATGTCCGACATTATCTGAAGCTGTCCGACATTAGCCTATTTTGTTATTTAGCTTTTGGAAAGATAGTTTATGTACAACATTACACTGAATTGTTCGACAATAGCCCAATTTTCTTGAATTGAAAATTTAAAAATAGCCAGTTTTTAAAGTACTAAGAAATATAAAAAAATAACGAATTTATGACGTACTGAAGCCAAAAAGTGGAATTTGTCCGACATTTGCCCATTTTACCCCCTATAATCTAAAATCTAATTTATCAACGGACAAACAGATAGAAAGTTTGCCATTGCATACGATATCAATAAATGTATAATATTCGAAAACATAAATATTGGATATCTATTCAATACATTACTTAGAACAATAATATAGAATCGAACAGTGCCAATCGATCAATAAGATTTATTACACAAATCTTTACATGCACTTATATATTATGTTCAATCGGTTAGTTTCCCAACAATCCTAACAAAACTGGAAGAAAGTAGATATAGGGAATAACACAAAGGAAGGAGTCGCATGGCCAGGAGAAAAACAGAAGACAATGATTAAGTTGTTAGGTTCGATGGCCACATTTCGGGCAATGAGCAAATGAGCCAGCTGGATTAGAAAACTAATTCGCCCGCAAGGAAGGCAGGGCGACTAAGTTGACAATGGCTCTTATTCCAAAGCACATTTTTCTCAAGTGGCGTTGAGTCCGTAGAGCTGCCAGAATCGAGTACCTTTTTTAAAAAGAACATCAAGAGTCTTGACAAAATTCCCAGAATGAAAGAAAGAGGGAGGAATTCCTATAACCCAACGTCCTCTACTACTCTTCTCTCAGCTATAGCTGGTTCAATTTAAACTATACGCGCGCTCGTGACAGGGAGAGTCAATGACTCAAGTTGTCGATTCTTGATTTCACTTGATTGTATAATTTTAACTGTCGTTTGGAATAGTATTATTGCACGTGGACACTTTATAGTATACACTCGCAGATATTCTTTCTTAGAACTGTATATTTAAGTAGGGGGTAAATTGAAAGTGTTAATGAGCGAAGTATCACTTTTATAGCCTGACGTCCAGCTGATCCCTTTTTAATATTGAGCGTGAAAATAGAAATATATACATCTCTACATATATATGTATGTGTGTGTGTATATGAAAAACAGCAAATTAAGAGTTGCATAAACATATGTATTTATTTTCTCATGAATGAAAATATTATGTAATATAATAAAATATGCGCTGGTACTTGATATTTCTAGCTTATCAAATTTTGATAAGAAAATTTAATTTTGAGAATTGGAAAGATTTTCAGGAATCTTTTTATCTTGAAGCTGACTCAAACGACTAATGAGATGGTAACTCTTTGATTTTAGAATAATAGCTTTAAGTTACAACAATAGTTTGATATTTTAACAAGAAATACGACCCTATAGATCCATTTAAAACGATTTCTTTGTTATGTTCAGCTATTTAAACATTTATTTCAAAAGTTAGTTCCTTCAATGTTCCATAAAATTCAAAAGTTATTATTTTGCTATAGTTCATTGATATTTATAATTGTATCCGTATACTGTATAGGTACCTATGTTTCAAATATTGGCAAAGCTTTTCTATACATATACGTATGTATTAGGTATGCCACAAGTTATTATGTGCCCTCTTGTCTAAAATAAACGAAGATATATCTCGGCTGTTTAGGCAATAAATTATGAAATACATAGTAGATATTACCATTTTACAAAAATTAATTTAATACATTTTAATGCGAAATTTATTTTAAAATAAACCACAAAAATATCCCAAAAAATGTCAGCTCAAGGTGTTTTAGGATGGAGGTAATTGATAAATATTGGTTAATAATATATGAATAATATCAAACGGACATTATTAAGAAATGAACACATTTGATATTATATTTAAACAAAATGCAATCATTTTCGTTAACTTAAAAAATCTGTCATTATATTAAAAAGAAACGTTTTCTAAGGCAGAACATTTTCTTATTTTATTTTACAATATATACATCTGCTTAATATATAATTATTCTTATCTATTGAGTATATATATTATAATATGCGAACGGGATTTTTATATTTCCATTTGTTATTATGTATATGTGTTTCGTTTGTGACTCGTTCGAGACAATATTATTAAAGCGATTATATATTAAACCGGGTTATACACACAAGACTTTATACATACACATTACCTACCTTCATGCTTTAATTCTTCTTATCGAAGACTGCGATATTGTTTAAATTCTTTACAATGCTTCACACTTGTGCATACAATGAGGTAAACATACGGAAGGTATGATCTGTTGTTTAAAAAGTAAGAATTCGCTTGGGTACCGAAATTTTCCCAACGCATTTAGTAAACACAATTATTGTTTGACAAAGCATAACTATAAGTGCGTAAAGTGTATAAGTATACACATAGCAAGTCATATTAGTCGCACATGAGCCTACATAACGTTTTGTTCCCTCTGTGTACCCAGCTATTGTATAGTTTTCAAAAAAGCAGGAACGCAATCTTTGCTCCTGAGATGTTGAAAAGTCTGGTGTTTATGCCAGTGGGTGTTGAAGCTTCTCCAATTTCCAGTTATGCCGATAATGTATGCTCAAACAACTTGCTCTCCACCCAACTCATTTGAGAGGGGGGGGGGGAGGAGAAAGGAGGTTGTGGAATTGGATTTCTGTTCATCGCAAAACGGCGCTGTCAGGACTTTTTAAATTTACGATTCTGTCAAATATTTAGATGTAGATTCACTATAGATATATTACATAGATATTTGTGATATATATTGGAGCTAAATAAGAAGAAATTGTTCAGTTAGAAATATCAAATTCAGACGAATATTCAGGAATTTTCTCAATAAATGACCTTTTGCGGTTAAAATTAGAACCATTTGAGCTTTTCATAAAAATGTATACCAAGTAATAGTTATATTATATCTTTAAAGTATATTATTATAATTATGTTACAATTAGAATTGATTAAGAAGCATTTATATTCAATCTATGAAATTAATTATTTTAATTATAATATCAATTTTATATTTCAGGTGTAGTTTTAGATATTGCAGGATGCAAGAATGATTTTTTGATTATAAAAGATGAAAGAATTTCCAGGGAGTCCTCTTTTCCTGTATATTGCATTTGTCTATTTATTTATGAAATTAGTTATAGATATACATATCATATCATATCAAATATTATTAAGTTGATGTTATAACCAAAATAATCTTATTTAAAACATTTGTACAGCAAATGAAGAAGTATATATCTAGTAATTATTATGGATACAATTATTAATTGATTACATATATTTTATTATTAAATGAGTTATTATACTATATATGTATAATTAACTATATAAATAATATATGACTTTTTTTACATACTCGTTGATTTTCATAAATTTGGTTAATAAATTGTATTTATATATAAATCAGGGTTTCTGTAGAATGATTTTGACGTCAAAACCACATACAAAAGGCATATATATGGAAAATACATTCTCTTTTAGTAATTGACCGTTTTTATTATAATGCTTTTTATATTGAATAATCTGTCCGACATATACATGTAAATACATCTAACACATTATTCCGCATAATTTGAAATACATATATTAGTATTATTTAAAATGGAGCTGTCATACAAACATATTGTAATATACAGAATATACACATATAAAATGTCAGTATTTGGATCCATATACACCTATACAATATATTTTTGAAGGTTGCCTGATATTTCAACAAGAATGTGTTAATTGCTTATATATGCATGTTGTCGCATGTAAGTTATTCTGTAAAACATATCCAGGGTAGCCGCAATAAACAAAAATTACTTAATGCAAATAGTATCTAAACGCAGCACCCTTATGCATTAACTATTTAAGTAAGGACAATTTTGTTAAGTATTATACAGAACACCCCGACGACACTTCAGTAATATATATATATTTTTAAGTTTCCATAACACCCTCATTTCAACTACAGTTTTGTAATATGTAAATAATATCCTGTTGGTCACTGAGATGGTATTGGGAATGGAAATGTTTCACTTTGGAAGGGCTCACGACCTGTCCCCAGCTGTCAAGAGAGGACTGATTTGGCCTTGTATAGACAAGATAGTTCTCCGTGCATGATGGATTACTGGGTCTGTGAGACTGTTAAAAGATTTATAGCTTAATATAGTGTACATCATGTTTAAACTTATAACAAAATATATCGATATTATAATGTACTTGTATAAATACATTTTAATGCCTATATACATTGTATATATATCAATACCATATCGAACTATAATTATATCTACATATTTAAAAAAAGCTATATTTAAGGTATACTTTACACGTTCAGCTTTAGGTATAATGTTGCAAACATAATCTTTTTTGGGAAATAGTTACATGGTTCCTGTTTTGATTAGGACTGGAAAGAAGGAAAGGGGGTGATCAAACGTCGATGACGTGCAGTTAAGAACAGGAGGAAGGTCGTTAACTATATACCGTCAATACTGTCCAGTCTAAAGATGACATCATATTGGGGCTTGCCTGCTGACATTCAAACTGAAACAGTGAGGTTTTCGCCACGGAAGGTCATCCCATCGAGCTGAGAATTACGATGTGATGATGACAACATGCATTCTATGGTATCCCTACCGTCGCTGTGTGTATCAGGTATTGTAGCCTGCGCTGTGGTTTGAAGGGGTCTGATGACATGCTGTGCAAAGTTGTCAACTTCACATGGGACAGGGGGTATCGATGAGGGTGTCAGCTTCGTCACTATATAGGACATCCTTGCAGGTTTTTTGTAACTCTTTAAGTAGATATAATGGTATTTCTTATTATGCCTTTGAAATCAATAACTATTTCTTAATAGGCTATTAAACTTATAGTTTATATGTTACTTTTATATTTGAATGCAATTCAATATTGTCATAGATTACATAAATATTTCGTTGAATAGTTGAGGTTATAATTCTATATTAAATATATACGAGGACTACGTAATTTCAGTCCTTGAATGTATATTTCAATAGTATATACATATAAAAAAGGGTTATAGGTTTAAACACGAAAACCAAATAGGCTAGCAAAATATAATATTAGCGAATACAATTTTTAAAAACAAAATATAATTTTTTGAACAATCAAAATCTCCGAACTAAATCACCCTTCAACATACCTAAATGAAATTCTATTACTTACACACAAATAATGCACTAAATGACAGTTTGATATCTTCTCGTATAAGCACTATAAATGAAAATTGCAAATACAATGGCTACAATTTAAAAACTGGCAGCTACCATATTGGCTTTGTCCTTAATCTGTTTTCAATCTGGAAATAAATTATTTATTCTATTGAGGACATTAGTAATATGCCGTTAATTTCTTAGAAATTGATGACTTCCTGAATATTCCGGCATATTGAATTTTTCCGAGTAGTACTTCCATTTTCTGCTATAGAGATTCGCATCTGGTCATACCATATTCTGATCTATATTATTTGATTATTTCTTGAATCGAACATTAAAAAAAAAACTACTGATAAATACAGAACATTTCAGCACAGTTGTTGAACATTTTATTTATTCAATTGATAATCCAAACACATTTAAAATCAATGTCGGAGTAAGTACCAGCATTTCATAAGTTTTCTATTTTCTGCTTCGAAGAATTCATATTATGCATTAGGTAATAATTAATTTCCTAACTGTTTTATGTAAAATAAAACAAATTTCATGACTTTGAATATATTATTTAAATTGTAATTAGATAGCTTAATGCAATTTATTAAAAATAATTAATATTTTTTTAAATATATGTAATATATACATATGATTGAGTAATGTTAAAGTTAGACAGTAAAACATCAATCGATTATTATAAATAACTCATTTTTTATACCAATTAGTTACATGTATAGGTATATTCACGATTTTTTGTTTTCGTTTGTACTTAAATAGAAAGTAGTCATACTCGTATTTCTCGCCTAACAGAAATATTTAGTTCAAATGAAATATATACATGATATAAACTATACGAATGCTATATAGACATTTCGCTTATAGGTTGCAACGGCTTAAGTATAGTTTATAATCATTTTATGTAAAACATTAAAAACATCATGAAGCATCTGAAATATTGAAATTTTAAATATATATATAGGTAAGTTGCTTAATGCAAACAATGAATGAAATTCCTTTAAAATGAAACGAGATACAAGCTAGTACGTAACTATCCTTTGTAAAATATGATCTATAGTCAGCTTACTATAATGATAAATTTTGATATGAAAATATACGCTTGAATAAAAGGGGAAGAGTTATGGACACCTGAATTCTGGTATAATTTGACTTGTCGTAAAAGTAAACATTTGTTTTAGTGCTTATAGTATTGCTGAATCGAAAGTATTTGTTATATGCACATGTGTGTACATAGCATATTCCCAGACCAGCTCGTATATTGTAACTATATTCTCTAATAAATGATCACTTGTATAAGTACTGTCAACTCGAATTAACTGTAATCCATTTAACAACAATTTGCCAGTCACCACAAGCGTGACAATACTCAGACAGCTGTCACTGTGTCTAAGTAAATTTACAAGAACCTCTCTAAAGATTTATAACATCCAACTACATATACATACACATACCTGTCGCTTTATGCTTTACATTATATATATATGGGGATGGATGGTTGTACATTTCAAAGCTCTGGCATTTCTCTGACATAATTATTTTTTTGGTCGAAGCCAGCCACAAAGGTCTGGAAGAGTATAGAAGTGAAAGAAGATAGGCAATTGTCCCCAGACCTTTAATTAATTATTTACAATTAATAATTAAATCCCTATAAATAAGAGTTATGTATTTTGAGAATTATCTATACACATGTACCTACATGCATAAACTCCAAATACTACGAGGATCGAGATCACTTTTAATTCCTGAAATTATAGCTTCCGTTATACGGCTCGTGACAATCTTAACAAATATTTTAAGCCATCAATAATAAACTAATTACCAATTTTGAAGTGTCTCGATCGCCGCTGGCCATCCCAAGCATCAAAAGTATTAGGATAGAGCAAAACAAACTTATAGCTACTGTCAGTTACCAAAATTGTAAATTTACGAACGCTTTTACTTTCGTAACATTTTCTACAAATTAGTATAGGGAATTCCCGGAGTGACCAACTTGGGATTTGTAATTCGTGAAACCCAAACAGAGAGATTTGTAGATTTTCCTTATTAGATTTGTAAAAAACGTTTGTATAATAGCAATTCGTAAATTTGTAGTTTGTGAAACGCTATCTTAGTAGATTTGTAATAACAAAATGGAAAGTTGTACTTCATGAAATCCACACTGGAAGTATTGTCAATATAATCAATTTCCCACAATTGTCTATAACGTGCTTTGTATCAATAAAACACTCGGATTTGAAAATATAAGTCATGAAAATTATAATGCATAAATTATTTTTATCATTATATAGTTTTTAGTAACTGACATATAAGTAAAATTTTAGTATTGTAAACTATTTTTAAATATATATTTCATTTTATTATATTGTTCTCAATTTAAGATAATATAAAGCATACATGTAAATTAATACTCTATTTACCTATTATTATTATTACCTATTACGTATATGTACATGTTTATCAATTACACAAGTTCAGAATATTCATAATTGTGCTTAGAAACTGTAAATATCTCATTTTTAAAATTTACTATATTAGAAAATCTTGGCATCCGAAGTGGTACGCATTTCATTTTTATTCAAATTATTCAAATGACGTAATTTACTCCTATTAGCTATCATTGAACGTACGCTCCTAAAATCCCGAAACAAATGTATGATAATAATAATAATGGAATGCTCCAGAAATCTGTTTTAAATCGGTCTATCCTAAAATATAGTATGTTATAACTCATATTTTTATTGAACAACTTTATTGAACGCCATGTAAAAATCTTTGAGTTTTTTGTTGTTAAAACAGGGCTTTGGATTATAAATAAGTTGGTTAATCAATTTCGTTGCAAGGAGTATAGATATCGGATGTCTGACTTACCAGTTAGCGAAAGCATTTCCTGACCTAGTCCTTCTTTTATGCATCCTTTCTCGAAGGACGGTGACGAGCATTTATCTCCAGGTGAATAAACGGCGAATATGTAAATACTATATAGAATAATAATACTTAAAGGTCCTGTATATATAAGGAGAATATGTAAATACTTTATAGAATAATAATACTTAAAGGTCCCACTAGTAAATCCCAAAATTTGAATTCAATTGTGATTCAAATGGAAGCACTGTATCTATGCCTATCTTCCTATCGTGGCTTACACCCCATATAATGTCCCCAGGAAGGGATGGCGTTGGGAAATTGAATGCTCCATTGCCACTAAACTTCATATATAATACATACATAGGTACGCAGAAGCTGTTAGTGTAGGTACATATTGTAAGTATAAATTTCAATATCAAGTTTTTGGTATCGTGTGAGTTCCACTTTAGAGGCATATTCTACGAGTGCCCAGCTCAGAATAACTAAATCGGATGTGTCATCTCTAACTGCATGACCCCGCTTTTCCGATTGTATGAATGTGAATCAAATGACGAAATATTTTGGTAGCTGTAAATAATATATATTTGCAATCTCTTTATATGAAAGAAAAGAATAAAGTTGTGTAAATTTTTTTCTGCGATATAATGCAATTGTATAGGTATTTAAAAAAGATGTTTTTAGAGAAATATATAACTCCTATTTAAACTGCGTCGATCAAACTAAATAATAAATTGTTTATTTCTTGCAAACACAACAATGTAACTGTTATTCTTTAAATCACCAAACTTGATGTGAAAATTGCCTTACGGAATAAAAATATAATAGATTAGTATTGTTGCACTTTTTTATTGCTATTTGAATATTTGTAAGTTTTTAACTATCCAATTCAAAGAAGACACAAGAAGCAGTATAAATTGGCGTTTAATGAAATATATCTATACATATATATATATAATTAAGAGAAATACTAATACTCATGCAGACATGGAAATCATTACAGATAATATTGGAAATGACCCGGTGGGTATCTTCTCATAAGCGCTATATATTCAAATTGGGAATATAGGTAATTAAAACGAATTTAGTATGGTGGCCGCCATATTCGTGTTTCCAATTTTTTATATCGATACACTATACACATATGTATGTAATGCTGCTATATCTAAACATAGAATACCAATTGTTTACAATTTAAAGTATATATTTTCTGGGTAGCAAATATTCATCAAAAATAGTATATTAATCGAAAATTAAACAAATTCTTCATCAAATAAGTTATAACTAAGCAGTAAAACGGTAGCAATATTCCTGTTTTAACAATATTTGATTATAGCTATATAGGTTTCTTTTGGATGGTGGAATATAATTTTTGCGGGTAAATAGTAGCTTTTAATTACAAACGACTGGTCTTATTTCTTAAAAAATGCAATTAATTTTGCGAGCCACGTCATTTTTAAGTATTTATAAGTTCTCCAATTAGGCAGTACCAAATTTAGTTTTTTTACTCCAACCTTCATATTAATGAGTTTCAAAATTATGTGTTTCTTTGAAATTTAACTTCGTGCTGCGTATATGTATTTATTTACCCTTTTTCTTTTTCCGTTCTAAAATAAGAATATTATAAATAAACGTTGCGCTAGAATGCAATTTTTTTGTAAAAATAATCAATTAAAAACAGAGTATAAGAGTTTTAAGCT
Source organism: Invenusta paracnida (assembly GCA_036023295.1). Taxonomy (NCBI): domain Eukaryota; kingdom Metazoa; phylum Platyhelminthes; order Proseriata; family Coelogynoporidae; genus Invenusta; species Invenusta paracnida. The sequence continues at coordinate 13,808 of JAYRBW010087692.1, forward strand.
TTTCTCAAATTTCGAATACTAATATGACATTTGCTCAACATTTAAATTACTTTATTTTTTCAGAACTAAATAACATGGCTTATAAGTATCAATCATTGATTAATTATTAAATTAATATTTGAGCGGCAATATATGCATCAAGAAAAGTTATATTTATTTAATATACACAAAAATTAAAAATAATCGAAATAACAGATTAAAATAACGACTACAAATAAGCAAAATATTTCCCCATTTTGAACATTATAAACAATGATTAATAATAGCAAGTATATATGATAGCATTTATTTTACATATAGTACTTGTAAATATAAGAATAGATCCTAAAAATATAAATTATATGAATCATCCAGGTGTATATGTATACTTATGGCTTTATAGGTTTATTAGGATAAACTGTGAAATGCATATATAATTAATTACAAATAATAATGTACAATATTGCTTAATTGTTTAATAGTAGCATTGTCCCAAATAAATATCAAAATAAAAGTACACATTTAAATGAACTAAAATATAAAAGAATATTTACTGTCAATATACAAACGTATTTTCAATTGATATGAAATTAGACGTATACAAGTAAAATTTCACAATTTATATTGGTAAATACTTAATTATTGCATAAAAATAAACAGTATAAACCGAAAAAGTAGTCTATTCAGTTTTTTAAATTATCAACCAAAACTTTATTTGATTAAAATATATATTTTTTCTTTTATATTTTAAATATCTAAATTCATAAAAATAAAACCAAATTTATGGTCATTTTATTCAACTGAGTAAACAATAAAAATAATGAATAATCAATTATTCAATAAACGGTGAAATAAAGACTTGCATTTCAATATAATTATCTATTTGAGGACAAATTCAAATTTGTATTAGTTTCAAAATAAACTTTTCAAAATAAAACTGAAATCATTAAAAAAATTTACAGTGCATTTTTTGCAATCAAATAGAACTTTAAACAACTTAATAAGTAACTAAAGTAATATTTTAAATAGCTAATATAAAGGTTACTGTTTAAATTCTACAAAAATTTACACTATAAATAACAACATTTTTTTCATAGTTTATTTATTATAAACGTAAGAAAGATTGTACAACATTCAACAATTTAATAAGTTAATCAGTTAATTAAAATATTTTATACCATATTATCATTATATATTTACTGTTTTTTATTATGCTAGGATTACCAAACTTGTGATTAATAGATTAATTGTATGGAAAATGCTGAAATTACATCGAACCGAATCGTTACATAAAATGTCTTTATAACCTTCAGAATCAACGCTTTATAGGTATATATATATATGATATGAAATTATACAAAAACTATATATGACGTATTGTTAAGATTTCAGTATCATATACTCCCAAATACTAATATGTCTTGTACATATGATTAACAACATATACATTTCTCTACAAGAATTATGTACATTTTGAATACAAAGAAAGCTTTTAAAGTGATGTCGGGTATTTACAGGTATGGATTTGGATATCAAAATGGATTGTTATCTAGAAAGATATATTAATGAATAATTGATTGATAATAGTACGTTTAAACAAAACAATTTAAAGTTCTTTCATGTACCTACTATGCACGGAATTCTATTTACAAATGCATTAAAGGATATATTATTTTTAAACTATAAAAAAATTAACGGAGACAGTGTTTATTGTTTTAAATAAATGTTTAAAACAATTCTAGTTTTAAGATCAGAATATTAGGTATTCCTGTCGAGTATACACACACAAAATATCTTTATTACATATTAGACAGTTCCGTTATCTAAGTGTACGAAACACATTTATAAACTCCGAACTGTATTTATAGCAAATAGTTATCACATAATACCACAATAATCCTTTTCATGTAAGACTCCATTCTATGTATACCTATATGTTTATATATTTTAAAAGTTATTGTTTTAATTTATATTTATTAAAGAAGGTTGAATATAAATTAAAATGCTGAATGAAAAGTTTGATCACGTGGCCCTGTTTCTATGTATAATGTATAAAAGAATAACAACTATGTTTGCAAGAGTGCGAAAGAACTTAAGAACCCAGAAAAGAACAGGAAAATGTTTCATATGGGCAACAAGTAGGTATAGTCTGTTGTTGACATAAAATAGGTTTGATATCGGAGTAGTGTAATATACAAGAATGTACAAGAATGCACAGCAGAGTAGCGTATTTTTTTATCTAAGATGATAGAAATGGGAACTCTTTAGTATTTTATACAAATTCTAATTTTGATAAAATTTATTGAGACAATAGATTATTTAGCAGTGGAAAAGGCATTTTTATTTACAATATAATATTTAATAATATATACCTACTTACAACTAAAAAATTAGCTTTTATTAAAAAATGTATTAGTTTGTATGAAAAATATTTTGTTAACAATTTTGTGTTCTGCATTATTTATATATTTTTATCCGTCTAATTTCTTCTACGATCTCATTGGCTAATAGTCCAACTATACTAGCCAATAGACAACTAATCTGCGGTCAATATATATTTGTGCTTAATTTATTCAAAATAAAACGATAATTTTTATATTACGAAGAGTGACTAGAGTGATATTTAATAAACAGTAGGTAATTTAAAATGACTTAAAATGGGTAATGTTATCTACAGAATATTAGCAAAATGCAAACTGGTGTATATATTTAAGAATCCAACAAATTATAACATCTCTCAAAACATTTAATTACACCCAAGTAAATTTAAAGTGGAATAATTTACTAAAACAACATACCTAGTTATATATTTTAGAAGAGATACAATGGCATTGATACATTAACGAATTCAATTGGAAAAAGGAAACTTTATTAGTCAATTTGAAAAGTGGCTAATTTTAAAAACCTGTGTCGCTTGAAATTTGGTCGAAATTAGCACAAACTTACTACAGTTTGACTACTCAAAATGTCAAAGTTCGACATTGAAAATATTTTCACTTAATTTAAAGCTGTATTTATGAAAATATGGGCATAACAGTTTACATATCCTTGTTAAAGATGAATATACTTATTAAGTAATAATCATCAATAAATGAATATTGGTAATTTCTTTATACAAAGCTATTCATAGGCTTCATTTATAATTTTTCTAACAATCAATCTTTTTGCGGAGTAATTTACAGCATCATACACTTTAGTTTTCTAATTCCTTGGTATTGGGAAACTCTCATATAATGCTGCTATACAAAAGAGGAGGTGTACACGGAGTAAGGCTTGCGTCCACAGGTGCCGCTACCACCCATTTTCCCGCCTGTGGTTGTGCTGTAGTCACTCTTGCCTCCTCCATAGGTAGATGACACTGGTTTGAAGTGGAGTGTGCCAGCTCGGGGATGGTCTGTCGTTGATCCACAACCACCGCTTTCGCCGGCATTGCTTGTGGTTACTGTCACCTGTGAATTGTGATGTGAAAAATCGAGAAAAACATGAATTATTTTTAATATTTTCATATCAATTTAATACAGTCATTATGATTTACGATAATAAATAACAGTTTTAATTGGTGGCTAAATACTATCGATGTAAGTAGTAAGAGCATGTGTTATTCTGCGCTATCTCCACCACTACCTCGGTTAGCCAATCAATATCGAGTATTCATTTAGATAATATATTGAATACAGAACTCTTGCTAACACTAGTTGTGAAATGGATATGTGGCGGATATATATATATATATACCACCCCTATTGGACTAATGTAAATTACTAATGGTATGAATTACGAGTTCCAAAACACCTACCTATTTGCTCCAGTTATATTTCTCTGGAGTAGCCATAATTCCTCGTACTTCTATAAAATAGCGGTTTTACTTGTAATTCCAATTCAATATTTAACACTAATTAAATATATATTTAAGCATATCAAGCAACTAACATTTCGAAGGGCTTTGCTGAATGAGCTGGATAAAAAAATAAAGTCTGTTGAAATGGAAAATAAAATTCTAATCATGAAAAAAAAATTGAAATTTATGCTGTTCACAAATAAGTTGTGAATATTTCTATAGTAAATATATACTGTTTCGTGTGAAAAATGTTGTTAAACTTTATTAGATATAAATAAATATAAAGATAAATTGATTTTGCACAACAGATAAAGAATAGGATTTGAATTTAAATTTTATACGCTACAAAATATCACAAACTGGGGCTTGTTACATTAAGATAAGTGAAATAAATTTAAAATAGGTGTGTGATTTTATGAATTACTAATTATTGCATAATTATCAATATTTATCAATATATAATATACTCGTACTGTTTCCTTGTTAAATTGTCAACACATTATATAATATTTCTTATTATCTGTTTCCTAGTATTCAGAGAATGTTGTTATAGGTTACTATTTAACAATATTTTTAGAAAAATATTTGTGGTGATTCTTTCATTATAATTTTTGTAAATAAATTTTAGTCCCTTTTTAGTGAGTAAGAAATACGTCTATTCAGTAGTAGCGCAAAGTAATTTGGGTCCTCGCACACATACTCACCTTGAGTGATGGGAATGTGGAGACAGGTTTGAGAGTCTGATAGTTGCCCACATCACCTCCACCTCCATCGTCACTATCGAGGCCTTTTTCTCGGGATAGGGATACTCCCCCAGAAGACTCCGCTTGATTCCGGCGTCCACCTCCCAGAGTGCGAAAGGTACCGGTGGTAAGAGTGGGAGGTGGGGGCAGACCGGTGTAGGCGGGTGGGGTATCGTCGGCCGGGCAGGTGATCTGATGGTAGTCTGGGGAGACATTGTTCCAGTATATAATAGATTTGTCCAATAACGATCTACCTGAAATGATATTCGACTGCTTGAGTGCGTTTGCACTTAACAAGTTTTCAGAGATTGGTACACAGACAACTGATATGCCAATCTAATTAAGCAATCAGCGCGCTGGCCCAAGACATGTGATAAATATTTGAATATATTAAGGAGGCAATTTATATACATGACTACAAAACGAATATTAACAGCTAGAAGGAATACAATGAGATATTAACTTTTTCACCTTTTTCGATTTTCATAATGTTTTTGCTGTTTATATAAGCATCGACTCATAAGCTTTTACTATAACAGACTGTATAGCATTTTTATACGCTCATCTCTTTCACGATCTATAAAGTTTACCTCCGAAAATGTGACAATATACCCCTTATATTGCAGCTGGTTCATATTTTCTTTGTTTATTATAAAATTATACATATCCCCTCATATATCTAAGGAAGTTTAAATACGAAGGCAAAATAAATATTAGCTAAAAATTTTAGAAACACTTATTGAATTATATCACTGAATATTCATATGACGAAACATATTTGAAGATTGTAATTTTCATAAACTACAATAACATTCAAGATATTGACAAACATTTGAGGACTTAATTTTATTGAACGGCTAAAAATACTAACTTAAAAATTTGAGGTTAGAGATCATAATTATGTATATTAGATAATTTGTTGTATGTTTACTGAAAATGAGACAGAAATGGGGATGACAACCTTGCTAACTCATTTGAGATGAATTAATTATTTTCATTTTACTGAAGGGTAGCAATATTATATTATATTTGTTTTTATTACTTATTTTATTACTCGTTTTAATTGTTTGTGTGTAAAATGAACACGTATTTATATATGTGATATATAATAAAATTGCTCAAAATCGAGCTTTGTTTACAAGCTTTTAGATCTCTCTCGAGAAAACTCTATACACCACATAATTAAATATAATTATTCTCCCATTCTCAATCTTTAGTAGCAAAAGACTAAAAAAACGCTAAAGGCATCGAAGAGGAATTGAAACCTTTTTTAGAGTATCGAAACACTATACACACAATATAGAAACCTCGTTCTCATCATTCAATCCCATTTACAACAGGAGACTCCGCCCTTCTTTATGAAAACTCGTACATACATACCTCAGTCTCAATGCGGGAAACCTTACAATGCTTTCCAGGAGTAATTAATACCCCTGCCTGACTGAGTGATACTGGCGGAGTTAGTTAGTTCGTAGAATGCTATAGCGAGGAGCCCATCTCAAACATGGGTAACATTACCTCTTTCAATTCTGAAAGGGTTTAATGGCAGAAATCTTGAAGGCGGAATGAATATAATGTAGTTTAATTTTTAAATAAAAAAGCAACAAGAAAGTATAATTTGTATAAGTACGTATAAATAAAAGGAATATATGTGAATATACAAGCATGTTGTTGATGTATATATTAGATACCTAAGATATAACAAAAAATTACGAAGACATTTTTTCGACAATTCGTTTTTTAGTCGTTATGTTATTGTCTTCTTTCTGCTATACAGCCAAAGAAGAGCATACACATATAATACATATATTTTTATAATCTTAGAATAAGTACTAACTATATATGAATGACGCCAACTATATAATATGTATTAAGTATAGGCATTATTTAATATAAGAAACACTAATTTTTATTCATGAAAATTCCAGAAAAAAAAGTAATAATTAAAACGTTTCATTTTTTTATTTCCCGAGTTTCCTAGTCTTTACAAATTATGAATCAAATTTTCTTTCTGTCTAACAACTATATTTACAACTGCATATTATACTGCGACTGATCTATTACATATAAGGTAGACAACTATATAGATAAAACCAGCACCTCAATTATAATGAATACAGCAAGTATTACAATATTCGGGAATAACAATTTCTTGCCAACGAGATTGTTCACTTTATAGCAGACAGCCATGTTTGATTGTATGTATATTATATAGTATATAGTCTAGGATAGATATATATACAGAATCAATGAAAATTGAAGGAAGAAAGCTTATTTTTTGTGACATTTGAGTCGGGGGCATTTTCTAGCGTAAAGAAGTGGGACTAAGAGAGGAGAGAGAAATCTCAGAAATAAAAAAGTGCCAGAAACATCTCCCTGTCACATAGTAATTAGTTTGGCGATAGGATTTTTTTCGTTCGTTATTATTGTACTATTTTTTGAAACACAAAATGATTATTCAAGTTGTATTGTTAATTAATTAAAATAATTTGGTTATTACTGAAGTGATACATACACGGACACAGTATATATAACGATTATTATGTGAGGGTATATTTTCTAAGAAATAGCTTAATAATTGTGGAACTTGCGAAATTAATTGACTGAATATATAATTCTGTTAAGATTTAATAAAATCTAAAACAAAACCAAATTCCACCCTTGAAACATTAACTACGAATAATAAATTTCCTAGCATAACACATATTAGAGCATAAATATATGTACATTGAGTTATTATATATATATATTAAAATCAGCAATAGCATATATTCTATAAACAAATTTAAAGATAATTGAGAAATCAGCTTGTATTTATGCATTATCAGCTAATAAGAAGGGGATATTTTGGGCTTTTTAAATGTGGCAGAGGAGGTATTTGACAGACCTGATAATGTAGTTAACATAATGGGGAGCAGGAAGCATCCAGCATCTGTGAGATTTTGGGGATTTAAATGGACGCAAAAGAGTCACTGCAAGTGAGATATCCAAGACAATAACATATACTTGTCATGACACAGCTTGATGGAAGAAATCATTTCTCTTATAAGGAACAGTTTGGAAATGTTCCCGTCCTCTGATCTCAATAAATTAAAAATTTGTGGAAAGGTTGATGACATGATGGAGGGCATAGATGGAGGGGTTCCAGATTTGAATAGTTTTCGTGTTGGTGCGCAAAGAAGGTTTGGATAAAATTTTCAAAAGCAGTCATCAAAAATCTGACTATTCGGTGCCCAGCGATGCCAGTTTATTTCTGCCGTCCATTATGGTCCCATAAATTATCCTCACGTTGGTCAAATATCTCCCCTATCAGCTTTTGAAAATGTTAAAACTTCCATTATTAGGTTGATCTCTATTTGATTATTTAAACAAAGAGACAAGCTTATTAATATTTAGAAATGAATTATTTAATAAAATAGTAAGTTTTCCTTAGGTAATTCTAATAAAATAAATATTATTGAATATCTTAGGGAGCAGTATTTGTGAAGTGACAGGATTGTATATTATAATGTTATAGTCATGTTTTTCATTGAACCAACTAATTGGTGTAATACGCTAAAATAATAGTTTTCTTTGGCTTCTTGGTGATATTTTTTTGTTGTTTATTTTCTCAGAATTATATCTTTAATTATAATTTTATATATTATTATATTTATATAGGCACGCATAATTCTCGTTTCATTTTTATTGTCACTTTTCACGTTTAATTTATGGTAGATTACCAATTGACAGATGAGTTGAATTATAATACATGTTTTATTCTCGAATTAATATTCATCAAAATGTGAAGTTCTTAATTTACAGAATAATTATGCTATATAGCTTCATACTTTGTCCACTTACTCGTAATTCCCTCAATTACTCAATAAATTCTTCTATGTAAGTTAATTTTACAAAAATTGTTCATTGGAACACTCATCGATTATTTCGAAACACTATACTGTATGTTTAGATAAAGTAGATAAATTACATATATTTAATAAAGTAAACTTACTTTTCCCGTATTATTTATGATATTAATCATATAACAGCTAAATATCATTAAACTAATATTACTTCCAAACTAAAGATCATAAAAACGTTCCTTCTTATCGAAGGAATTATATAAATACTCTCAAGACATTATTCTATTTAGTATTTATAATCTATTATCATACCTATACCTATTTTCTGTCCAAAAAAACAACGCGAATAATATAAAGAGTTTTTTGGTATGTGCCATTTTAGCCTTCATTAACTCTTGTTCCGTGCTACTGCTCAAGAGTAAATACATTAAGGAGAAAAACAGTAAAGTATTGTTCAGACGAAGGGAAAATAAAACCTTTTTAGTCTCATCGTAGAAATGTGAAACGTAATATTTGAAACGAATTTACAATTATAACTATCAATATGTGTGTACCTACATACATTTCGTGTACATTCCATCTGCACAGCTGCCGAATAAAATTGTGCATTGCGATCCGGACATTGTTTAATCCATTGTGATATGTAACGAGATAGATTTTAATCTCTTTATTGTAACTAACGTTTCATACTATATATAGAAGCAATTGTTCCTCTATCTTTTTTTGTGATACTTCGATATGAGGTATAACAATAAAACCTTCTCTTAGTTTCCTTTTCAAGAGCCAACTTACATTTTAGGTATTACCAAAGTTTTTATCCTTTTTTATGTATATACACTTTGTATATCTGAAAATAACTTGATTGAGAAAGAATAATGCAATGTAAATGTATTATGTTCAGCAACATTTCATTTGGCAATAAAATTGGTGTTCAAATAAAATCAACAACTCAAATTCAAATATTTAACAATAATTTCCCTATTCTTTTGCAAAATATATTTACGTTTTCTGTATCAAATAATTAATTAAGTGATTCCTAAGTAAATTATAATACATTATATTTAGCTATACATTGTATTTACAAGAATGTGAAATTCATTGTTTCTCAGTGAACTAAACAAATTTGAATCATAAGAGTAATATTGCATTATAATAAGTTATTTTCACAGGAATTATCACTTATTATTAAATAATCGATGTATATCAATTTAGTTTAATCTTTATTATATAACTTAGAAAATATCTAAAGACGTTTCAGGAGTTACGCGGGTGTATTTCTGTGTATTACATTTTTCATGAAAACTCACGGAAAGCTATGCTCCATCATTTGTGGATTTAAAAGTGACAGAAAAATGTGAGAGAAATTATGTATAGATATGTTGACATAAACATAACATAAATTGTTAAAATAAATTTAAAAATTTACGCATTATAAATGATAAAAAGCAGAGAAGTAGATAGATAGACTTAACTGCGTTAATTAAGACGAATAAAGCGCTTGGAATTGATGATTACAGGAAGGGGTCAGAGCAAGACAGGACCGATTTCAAGCTTATTAGTTGTCAGCTGAACAACTATAAACCTCGCGATTACCGCGTAAGCATGTTAACTTCATTGACGCCACCCCCCCTTACTCTAATGCATTATTGTACTACATTGAAGAAGTCACACCGAGGCTTGCCTAGACAAATTAATAATTCTCCAAATAAACTTACAGTTGCCATTGGTTTCCTTAAGCATGGTAAGTGTGCCCCCTGAAATGCCCGAGCACTGCTTGTGAGCCGTGGAGAGCTGATCGTGTGAGCCCCCTCGGCCGCTATCGATGCTGGCTCGACAGCCGAATGATTGAAGACTGCTTGTGTCACCGGGATCGTCTGAGAGGTTCACCACAGAGGGGTGTCCGAACTGAGAGGGAGGGGAGAATCATTGAACATAGATGTCCAATATCGGTATTGCAAGACTACTCTACTTTACACTTAAATTAGTGTCCGACCTATAAAACAGGTAAAATCCAAGATGGCAGAATGAGATAAACGAACTTTTTTAAAATAGGAAAATGTTAGTTTTCTCTGTAAGATTATCCAGCTTATATATTATTAACATTATTATTATTAATATATGTATTAACAAAAAATATTAAAACTTAGTCTGATTCAGGTATATTTATTTACTCTCGAGACAATCATATGATTAAAACCGAAACAATTGCAGAGTTTCTTTCAAAGAAGGTTGTTCTTTAATGGCTACCCTGATAACTGAAATAGAAATACATTTTAAGCGACTATTTCCTATCTACAGTACGTTAGAAATAGAATTTTGTCTTTTGTTACCGAGACTGGAACTAAGTGTTTGGTGTGGTTCAGTAAAATGGTAGTCTAAATATGCGACTTTTAAAATACCGATCATTAATGAACAATTATGGAAGTATTGGTGTTTTAATATAACATGACATAATGATTGGTGTATAATATTGTATATTGACAGACAAGAAGTAATATATATAAATAAGAAGAAAATTTATTCGAAATATGATTACAAACTTTATTAAATAAAAATTAAATATGTTATTTGCATATACCTACGTAATTTATTTGACAATAATTATATGAATAACTCAAAAAGAAAGTTAGTTATAGAATATGAATATGTATGAAGAACTAAAGTAATTTTACAAGTTCTATACTTTCATTCAAATTTGGAATAAACTCAAATGTTAACCATACTGATAATTAATCTATAATAATTGAAAGTCAGTTGTAGATGGATACAGTATTTATAATAAATCAGGCTTATTAAGAGAAATTGTACAGATTTATGTGTATTTTCGATTTTAAATAGGCATATTTATCAAACCACACTGAAAATTTATTGTTTATGCTACATGTATAAAATATTATAAATACTATAAATGTACATCTTAGAAAAATGAAAATAATCATATTGAATTAAAAAGCGTGCAATGTAGAATACCATTAAAACAGCTACTTATCTCTTAGTTCTTAAATGTTACCTACAGTTACATGTTGTATACAATTAAATAAAAGCAGCCTCTTTAATATATATATAGTGTATTCATGAACACGACTGACTAATTCCTGTTTGAAATACCTTTTGATTCCAAAATATTAAGTATTAAAACATAAACGACTGTTTTCTATTTTATATGAATGCATATATATATACAATTTAATTACATTTAAAAAGTAATAAATTAAGGCTAAATCGGTCAAATCAAACATGGGTAATAGACATACAAATAATAAATTAAAATGTTGCAAATGTTGAACCTTTTAAAGTAAAACATCTTAAAATCTAAATTACAAATTACTTATTATAATACTTGTAGGTACTAAAAAATAGTCTACATATGTTGTTTTGTAAAGATTTTATTATAATCTCTTACTCGATGTGGACTGTACTTTCAATATCAATTTATAATATTATAAACTCTAAGTAATTTGTACAAAAATAATGTTTTAAGGTATTTAAAATTTTCAGTTAAATTTTATTTTATAACTTTTTGAAAAATAAAATTTACCCCCCACATCATAAATATGTAGAGTTTATTGATATTCGTGTGTGGCGATACTTCTAAATATACCTACTATGTAGTAGAGATACAGATTATAGGCACAAACATACAGTTATAACTCTTGTATCTTAAGTTTTCATTTTCATAAATAGTTAAGGAAGCCATATCTAGTGTATAAAAATAACAGACTAGAATCTTCCATTTTTGTTTTCAATGTATGTTTGTCAAATATTTTTTTGGATAAGCATATAAATTTTCTTTCCGAATTTATTTCAAATTTCTATTTTTTAAATAAGTTTATACAACTATACTTGTTAATACTACACTATTAATACTACTAGAAAAATAGCGACATTTAATTTAATTTATATAGAGCGCAATCAGAAATGATCATAAACAAAAATTTATTTTGGAGTCGAGTGCATATACGCAGTTTATTTAGAGTTATATGAAAATAACAATAAAAAATAAAAAAATATAACTGAAATATCAAAATAATTGTCTAGGTATATATTGTTTTAAGACTACAATATTAACAATAATTACTTTAATAATAAAAATGCAAAAAAATCAAAAATATAATTACACAACTAGTTTTAAAAAACTATTTAAAATAGTAAACAAATTGCTGATGAAAATTAAATACATACACTAGAATCTGTATATTCTGTAATATATATATCTACAAATAAGGAATTAGAATCACCACAAAAACACATTGTTTTGCGTTTGTAGCTTTTAATACGAATAATGTTTAAAATCCTAATGCATTAGTATTTATATATTTAATTTACAAGGTTGCCTCTTTAATGCAAGACTCTGACGATGTTAATTTATATAATAAATAAAGGAAAGAACGATGTCAAACGTTAACACAGAAATAAATCGAAATCTTCAAGTGAACTCAAGTATATATAAGTTGTATATAAAACACAGTAATGCATTTTAAAACAGTGCAAAAAACGTAGCAGTATTTTTTTTCTTTACCTTTTAATACCTTTACATAACAAGTAATATTCAAAACTTATTATTGTTACAAATGTTAGAAAAAGCTACTTCAGTCCATTAATTTTATACTTGCCATAAAACAAGTATAATGAAGGATTAGAATCTGACAATGTGTTTAAGTAGAAATTAAAGCTGTTCTATACCAATTTTTATAAACAAGACATTATTTTACGCATATAAGGGGATAGTAAGTAGATTGGATGAACACATAAAAAACTTTCTATGACTAAGAAAAAACAAAGAAACATGTTTTCATGTCTTATACCAATTTTAGTGTTAACATATTTATTTTAGAGTTTTTTATGTAGTAAATAATTTAGCGACTTTTCAAGGATTTTTCCATAATTTTGTCACTTACAAATTTGGCATATTTACATCATAATAATATGCACGCGTTAGTTAAATAAAAAACATAAATTATAAGATGAAAACAAAATTTATTTGATTTTTAATATATTAATTTATCACCTATTATGTTTTCTATTCAGTATATTATAATTGGTCTATTTTCAGAAATATTTTATTCTAATAGTTGGCTAAAATTAATGCATATATTAACATGTTAACGTATTAATATTTTTAAATTTAATTTAAAACCTTTAAAATTAAATAATAATATAATGTAGAGAATAGCTGTAAAATTATTTAAAAATGTAAGTTTAGAAGAAACAAAATTTACATACAAATATACAAAAATGTATGCAAATACATACATACAGCGAATGGAATAATATTTTACATAAAAAGGAATGGGCATAGAATAAGTACCAAATATAAATGTTATAATTTTAGGAAATAATATACGTATTATTATAATCTTTGTTCGGAAAGTAAAATTTAGGAAAACATATATTTGATGCAATTTTGCATAAAGGATGAACCTAAATGGACGGTATTACATTTATCTATATATATATATACATATGCTGCATGTAACAGTGACAATTTACATTATTAATACAAGCAAATATTATAAACGGGGGACATAATATATATATATTTTTTAAGGACAGTGTTTTATAGATATACATATATGATTGATAAAAGAGACTGTGAATATAATGATACATTTTATCGGATGCAGTATATAGATATTGCAAACAAAAGACAATGTTTATACATTACTTGTGTGTTTTCCTTCACGTGAACTGTGAACTGAAAAAAATAAATATCGAAGATTTCGCACCTTTATTTACGAGAACAATCCAAAAAATGTATTTTATGCGCTAATCTATAGGCATGGGATGTAAGCTATAAACAGTGAGGAAAAAATAAATATCTTCTATAATACATTCAAGGTAATTTTCACCTCCCATTTAAATTTAATCAAATTGAACTAAAAAGCTGCACTCATCATGTCTTTCAGAAATGTATTCTTTTCGACCATCTAAAGAATGAGTGAACCAAATAGTTGGACAGATTCAATCAAGCGAAACTATATCCTGATCTTGTTCTACCCAAACTGTAGTTGAACATCGGGACAAGCGAAGGTAACTCGGTTGAACCTATATTTATGTAGGTATGTATTTATGTATTTATGTATGTTCACTCATTGCAACAGAATACCATGAAAACCGCATCCAAGAAGCGACCTCAACTCGGTTGGAATGGAACATGCATACATTGTATCTACATTACTGCTTAATATGATACACAGTACACAACATACGAATACATAAAACATGTAAGTAGTTACAAGTGTATACTACCGATTATATATGGACTGCACGGATTCGGTTAAATGGTACACCACTGTGCGTGCACTGCACACTCTCTTGGCGTAGGTATTACATTTATTGGAAATACACATTTATATAGGGACTTGTTTTCGCAATCGTCAATATATTACCCGTAAAGGAAGAGTGGGCGAGAGAAGGTTACTTTGAATAAAAAACTGAAAAAACAATATTTTCAACGTTATAAATCTTATACCAAGCTTGAGAGTTAATATTAATATATATTTAGTGTGTGTATGTGTGAATCATAAATAAATTATACCTTCATCGGATGGTGTGAAAATGTAATGTATATAGATGGTTTGGCAGTTACATGATCCATGTAGTATTTGGGGAGTTATATGTAGAACAATATTTTTAATGGGAGAGTAATATACATTTTATACATGTAAACATTAGATTAAATATTACATATTTTATGTATCAAATTGAAGTTTAGCGTCAAAATAGACCCAGCCGCTCCATTTATATATAAGAAGTTGTATAATTTTATTATATTATAGAATTTAAAGAATTCTAAAATTTGTATATATCTGTATATTACATACATACAACTTACATAAATCCTATTTTCTTGATCACTCTGTGCCAATGGATGTTGAAAAAAAAATCACTTCTATAAGAATATCTCTTTCATCGAAGTTTAAAAAACTAGAGTATCTTCAGACCTGCTTATTTCGATTAAAAACGAGCAGAGAATTATTTACACACTGAGGAGTATTAATCTACAGTTTTTGTGGAAGTCTTAATTTATGAGTATATTTCATATAAAGCCAGAATAACTGAGGAATTATACAATTTAAAGCTATCTATATCCCTATACTAATTTAATTGGCCTCTTATTTCTTTTATATACTGCTAATTTTAAAACTGACTTTTGTATTATATGTATACCTATATTGAAAATAAAAATTAAACATTGTGTAAGGTCGTGAGAATTTAAAAGTCACAATAAACATTTGAATATTCATTTAATAAAAATGCTAAACTGTGGTCCATCATTGAGAGGCTAATATATAATGATTCATTTAATGAAAACATTTAATAGTGATAAGCTGATCACAATAAGCTCTTTGGTCGAATTATATCGTGACCTTTATTCTTTTACATAAAGATTTGATCACAAATATCATTTAAATAGTCATATAATTTGTAAGTGTTTGTTACTAATAAATAGTGTAGAATAATAATTTTATTTGTGGTAAGCTTTCATAAAAAACAGAAAGAATATCTATTTATTAAATTGTTAATTAAACTTTTTTATAATATTGCGTCTTTACGATTTTATTGTCAATACTAAAGTAAATGAAATAATTATTTAAGAAATAGTCTGATAGAATGACTTATTTTATAATCATACTTATAGGTATTGGCTTATATATTTATAGAAATTCTGAAATATCGACTGTTTGGCTACTTGTAACTATGAAAAATTCTGTATAATTTTAATAGCAACATTAATATTTTGCAGATATATTGTGAATAACCGATTTGTACCGAAACGTACACAGTGATTATGTAGATCGATATGAATAAAAAAAGTATATGTACGATTTTGAAATAGCAATTTTTATTATCCAACTTTACGAAATTATAGCACGAATAAAGAGTTAAAATTATATAATAAAAAGAATTAGAGTTATTTTATTAAAATCTTATTAGATTTGATACAAAGGAAGCATTTTTAAACCAAACCAGGAAAACAGACCACAAATTTCAATATTAAAAGCTTTCTTCTAGTAACGAATTTCCATAGATAAAAACCATTTCTTTACTATATACTTAATCAATTTTATTATTAAATAAAAACGATATAATATGAATAAACATTTCCACCAAAGCTTATTTAACGAAAAATAAGTTACAAATAGAGTAACTGCATGTCTCCCGAAATTAGTTTAAGACACGAACCTATATTTGAATTGAAATATGGTTTTACTTATGAATTCAACTTACAAATTCATAAATAGGCAAGTAGGCACTTCAACGATCATCATTTAACCTATTTACGCACTCCCAAAGGATCACAATTACTGGATAACTCTGTCACCAGGCTATATATTTGTACGTAGGCAGGCATACACAGTACACGGGAAAGACAAACATGAGTAGTAAGGCATGAGATATATCGTACACTCTGGCCGTGACTGTCTTTTTATGTCGGTGTATGTTGTGTGTATATGAATAACGCCTTCGAGACCAGATAATTAACAGGTTTGCCAAAAAATAACCCCGACTTTGACCAGTTACACTACCTGTTACACCAGTAAAGTATATATATTGGTCTTTATATGCGTGTAATGCCGATGTGCCTATTGAGCACAGATGGTACCCAAATATCCACTCCAACACTATATTTCACAGCACAATTATACCGAGCGGAGTAAATTCTGGTTGCTTAATGCTGAATAATTGGGGGATTCTCGTCTATATACGTTCTTGATCTGTCTAGGATTACTAATCAATTTGAAACTTGTTGAAATCAAGTTTATTGGGGGTATTGCTGGCTGGCTTTAAAAGGAAGACACGTTCACTATATATCACATTTTAAAAACAGTTTATAATATGTAATTATATCAGAAACGCTTAACATACCTACATATAATAAAAACAATAACATGTATGTATAGTTGCTTTAAAGTGGATGAGATATCTTTACCACGCGTGACGAATGTGTCTCCTTTTAAGGACATTATTGACGTGAAAATGCCAGTCAGCATCCAGTATATATACCTATGTATACATATATATTATATATGGCTACAATGCTATCATTTTTGAGGATATATTAGATTTAATTCAAGCAAAGAAATTTAGCGAGCAAACATGAACCAGTTTTAGGATGGCTTTTTAGATTTGAAATATTCTCATTTTTAACACTTAAATAGGTTGTTTAAAAAATAACAATATATACAATACAAACATTAATACATTAATATTAATATATGTCTAACCTGAACAGCCTTTTCAAATTGATGTAAATTATTTTATTTTATATATTTATTAAAAGAGATTTTTTTAATTTACCTAGAAATGTTTATGTATATATATGTAATAGTAATACACATAGAATAGTGTAAAGAATTATTTAATATTATTCATTAACCAGAATTATTAAATACTGTTTACAAATGTCATAGGTATATGTATATAAAAAAGATAAAAAGATATAGAAAACGATATTTATTGATTTGTTATACAAACTATGTCCCAAATAATGTAATAAATTATAATAGTGCGATATTCTAAATAGGTATATATATGGTTGCATAATAATAATATATAGGAATTCGTACGATCACTAAAAATGGGAAAGATAATTGTAGTATGTCCAGTGATATTTTGTTTAAACTAAATATTAACAACATTTTTCATAACTTAACTTGCTTGGAAGGATTTAAAATTTAAAGTCAGAAATCAAAATTAAATTAAGCAAAACTTATTTAAAAAATAATCTACCCACCTATAAATACATTATTTCCAAATACGAAAACAGTAATGAACATTAATTAACAATGTGTTTTATACGTAATCTCTCAGAATAAGTTCCACAGTCTTCTATACATGTTGTCTGTTCTTGAACTCTTCCTGGAGCAGTCGCCCATTTCCCAGCTAACAGGACTTGCAACTGCCAATTGAAATGATTTGAAAAATGAATGCAACTTCTCTTTCGTGGTCTTAATTTTAAAATTTAATTTTGAGTCATTCAGTGAACTTTTGTAGGTCTGTTTCATAAACAAAAGTTCGATTTTGCACATAAAACGAAGGTACGAAATAAGATGAAAGCTCAATTGATTAAATTATAAAAAATCCAAAATTGTATTAAATTATAATGATCGTATACGTTTAACGTTCTATTTTAAATTCCACAATTTTAAATAAAATAATAATTAGAGCTTACGATTTTTAAGGTCATGCGCTAAAGTTTGAAATTTATGTAAAAGGCCTTGACGTTGTTATAATTGAAGAAAAATAAATCAGTGGACGTTTGTATAAAAGAGTTTCTTAGATTTCGGACAATATATCGACCCATCCTGAATGTTGATATAAAATAGCGAGAAATAATGAAATGAGTAGCTGTTAAAATGATAATTAGATAATGATGTTCACATAGAAAACTACTATCTAGTTTATAAACTAAAATTAGCAGACCCATTTTGTTCTATTCGACAAAACTAATCAACCAAATAAATACAAATCGATCAGAAGTTTCATGATTTTCACACATGTTGATACATTATAATAACTGTTATAAAAAATGGCTACACAGTAATGCATTCTAGTACAAATAACAATTCATATTATGTCACTTAAACTCAACAAATTCAGTAGAGTTGTTTGCATTGATGTACAATTTTGACTCAACTGAAATAGACTAGCTGTAGTTAAGTTAGCAAAGATGAGAAAATCAACGAGAAAGTGAGATTGAAAGATTCCTCTGAAATTCTCCTCCTCTACAAGGAGCTGTATAGGACCAGGCTGTTTACTTTTCTGGAGGTGGATGTAAACACTCTGCATATAGAAAAGTCCTCCTCACTCGTGAAACCAAACAGAACGCATTTTGGCTTCTGAATTCTCAAAACACGTGAATTGAATGACTATTACATTGTTTGACAGGCTGTTGGGAATCATACTATTTGAATGTGAAGTGATATAATACACACATAACGATTTGTAACCAATATTTAGTCGAACCATTGTGTGTATGCATTTCTCTTATAGGGCAAAATTTGCAAGAGCCTTGTGTTAGAAACGCTCTGAAGTTGATATATACACGCCATAAACCAAACATACCACATGATATATGTTTTCAGTTCATCTTTGAGAATTAATATCAACTAAAGGGGGAGAGTTTTTCTGTCCCAAAGCTGACGTCAACTGTATATGGTTATAATCTTTGTCATCGTCAACAATCGTCAACAGAATGTATACTTAAAAAAAAATGTTCCCCAGAAAATAACACCCAGCTGTTTTCTTAACTTCTCAACAGACTCTTAAAACCTACTATAGGTTTATTTAATAAAATAATAAGTTAAGAGCATGACATATATATATATAAGTATATACTAGAACTATTATATTTATTGTTACTAATGACTTATAAAAGTGTAAGCAAAAATAGTGTATATTTATTTATATTGTAGGTATATATGGTACACAGTCAGTTAAATCTTTTCTAAAGACAGGAAATAATTAAAAAATCATTCAAACAATTCAAAGATACTTGCAATTAAAATAAATTTAAGGTTTACTATAAGTATACGAGTTTGTATGTATTTAATCAATTTAATGTTACTTAATGGACAAACAAGGATAACTTTCTTCTGTTTCAAAGGTAATTCTGAGAATACGCTAATTATTAAAATTTCAATATAAAATTATTAAGACATGTTATCATAAAGTAATATTTAATTAGTAATTTTTAACGGTCACTTTGTACTTTGCACTTTGTTTAGTCACATAAGTATACTAGAAAATATTTAGCGAAAATGTACTTAATTTCAGTAGCATTTGAAAAATCTTTAAACTTCTGAAAAATGTCAATATCCACAAATTAGATGCCTAACATTGAAATAGAAACCCTTTAGGGACAAAACAGGTCAAATAAACTACCCAATTTATACCATGCTAATTGAGATATAGGGATATATAGAGATAATTCAACTCCATCTAACTATTAGACTATTTGGTATTTACTTACCAATATATCAGATTTGAAGTATTTTACGGTTTACGTTGTCCATTTTATATCATGGTATAAATATAATTAAATAAATAAACTTAATCTAATGGATAAATCTAACAAATACCTGTTTTAGTTACTACTAGTGAAAGCGACAAGTCTTCTTTTAGTGATGGAAATTCAATTTTATGAAACTAAAGAAACATTTCAAACCTACAAACCGGTATGTCTGTCAGTCTACTCTAACTCCAACTCTTCAAATCATTTAATTTGATAACATATTGCTAATTCAATTCGTCAGCTTGAATAGTGACATTTTACCTTGACAGTTCCGAAGCCATCTTTGATACCACAACTGGAGTCGCTAAGTAGTCCCTTGAGCGGCAGAGTTGACCTTGACCCAGTTTGCAGGCCAGCCAATCGGATCTCTCGCTTTTCCCGGCTGTCAGCATGGAGCATCATTGCTGCGCCCACACCGCAACCACTCCCATCTCCCGCCCGCCGTAGACCCCTACCCCCGTTGCCATGCCGCCAGCCACTGCCACCACCGTTCACTGCCGGTTTTCGCTTGAGCCAGACAATGATGAATAGGAAGATGACTGCAAGGACGGTCGCAATGACGACTAGACAGATGACAACGACGAGATTGCGGTCGGAGCCAAATTGACCGAAGTACCCGCCGGACCCATGGCGTCGTCGGTTGGCAGGCCCATAGCCGGTGGGCAGTTCACGAGCGGGGCTGGTATCCAAGACAACGGTGATGGTGGCGGCACTAGACAGAGCTGGACTCCCGTTGTCTCGGACCTGCAGCAGATCAATAATTAAACGCTACGTCACAAACATGTCATAAATGGCCTAGAATCATTGGTATCATTGTAATCTATATTGTTTATCTAGGTCGGTAAGGCATACTGATATGTCTCGTCCATCAAAATGTCAAAATTAGTCTAAAAAGCACATATTATTACACATTAAAATGTAGATTTAGGAAAAATTTAATGTTAGTCACCTAAAACTTATCTTATAACTTTTATACAGGTAGCTATTGAGAAATGACTCCCAGCATACTCCAAAATTGCAGCTATGATCCGTATATTGTCTCAGCTTTTCTACTTAAATTTGACAGAATTTTTATCTGAAGCCGTTTATTACATATTTCTATATAATGGTTATAGAAACACAAATAAATGTCTAATCACAAAACTGTAAGAATCAAAATTTGTTGGAGATTTTACTGAGAAGGAGAATGTGAACAAGATTGTACGTTTGCGATGAAAAGTGGGTTTATCTTTAGAAAATTCAATCTAGAAACCACATAAATGTTGGGTTCCGATTGACAGAGTAGTTTTAGTGTGCTTAAAAAAAATGATCCTCGTATTTGGAAATTTTTCAGAAGACTTTTTTTTAATTTTTAAATCTTGGATAATGACGAATCTGTTAACGCTATGCGCTGCATTGACTACTGCTCCCAACATATTCAAGATAATAATACTCCTGATAAGAGAGTTCTATGGATGCACGATAATGCTCATCAACACAGAACTCTAGTTATATATGACCAATATTTGGACAGAAAGGTTGTGACAAAAGTCCGTCAGCTACTGTACTCATCACCCTTGAATCTGATGGATCGATATGTTTTCCGAAATATGGAAAATGACTTATAGTACGTGTATGGGATCACTGATTGTATTGAGACACTAACTCCACACAAAATGAACATTGGTACGTTGCATTTTGTATCAATAATGATGTTAATAACCGTTTAACACAATAAAATACAACTTAGATCAGTTGATTTATTTTTTAAATAAAAATGCAATAGTTTACCGGACATATTTCGTTACGAATGTTATAATTGTATTTCTAAATGTGTACAAAAAAAGAGTTCAATGGTCTACTTATATTCAAATGTTTTAGTATTATCTTGTATACCTTCTGGTAAGACTATTATAAAATCTTGAAAAGCATTGGCTCATGCTTCGGTGAAATAACAGAGAAAAGTCACAACAACAAATGTCATATTGTATATTATTATATAAAAAACACCCTTTTCTCATTATGACTTCTTCTCTATGTCATCGGATTTATTATGAAAATGTGAGCAACTTTTAAAAATAAGAAAAATATTAGGAAAAATATAATTAGCGCCTAATTAACTAAAATTTTATAGGTGATTATTAATAGGAAGCATTCATATATTCAATCGTCTCCCATTTATAGCCTATAGCTTTTAATAATACGACTTTAATGTTAGTATCTACCTCTACCTTTTCCTTGTGAGCTTGTGATAATCAATGATAATAGTCAAGTACAATCTATACTTCATACTAATTCTTTATCTCCAATCTATCGAATCTTATCCACTGAAATCTGGTTTTCCACTTCATTTTGGTAGAAGTGTGAGAATCCCAACGTAGCTTATAGTGGGACACGCTTGCCTAGACTAGATAGAAACTGTTAAATAAAGAAGTACTTATGGACATTGTTATTGACTCTACGCTTAGAATTTGATGAATACAGATAAAGCCTATACCGAGTGTATTGACTATTATAGGAAAAATTACCTCAAAATCATTTTTGACGAACCAGTTAAAGTCAATGGCTTATCTGAATTAGCAGTAAAAGATTTATCTTTTCTTATAAGTATGCTGGTAAAGCCTTACAATATTGGGGAAAATGGGCCATTATCTTATAAATTACTTTTGAACGTTTATTTAAAAGTTACTAAACATTATATCATATAGCATAGCACAAACATTTAAAAATAATTCTATTCAGTAAATTAAAAATGAAATAGTTCGATTGTAAGTAGGTATTTATTAAATAAATCTTTCATATTTCTGATTAGTAAATTTTTATGTTTAAAAACAGTCAAATTTATCTCTTCATATATTTTACATTTTAAATTAATGTACATAATAAAAAATTAATACAATTGAGTAGTGATATTAACTAACTTAAAATAAGTTGAACTAATATGGACATATAAAAAAAATGCTTTACATTTAAATTTGAAGGTTTTTAATGAAAATTGAAGGATTGTTTTTTTAATTTGATATAATTTAATTCATTAATCTTCGATTTTTAAAAATAAATTATTTCTTTAAGATTTTTACATTCAATTTTAGAACATATTGGAAGGGAATTATTGGTCGGCCATAGCCCACTCATTTGGACATTAAAGGTGTTAATTTGAATTACGATTGAATTTAAGAATACATAAAAAATAAAAAAACGGTAGGTACACTGTAGCTGTCAGTTGTTAACTATAATGTTATGTGGTGTTTCGGTCAATTTTCCTTTTTTTCCTAATTGTGTTTTATTGTGAATTCAGTTAGAATTTTATTGTGTACATATATTCTAATCAGGTATGTCATTGATTTTATTCAAAAACGTTTATCATAGCCAATGACCATCCTTATATATACATACCTCGAGATGGAGAAGATAATTGCCTGCATCACTCTCCTTCAAATCATGCGTCAATGTCATTTCCCCGGTTTTGGGGTCAAGGTCGAATAGTCCACGTTCATTACCTCGAGTGATGAGGAAGAGGATGGCTCCATTGTCGTTAATGTCTTCATCCATCGCGGTCAGTTTGACCAATGGCGTGCCCTGATTGGTCGAAAGAAAAGTGTCGCGAATTTTAAATATGCAACATATTATATCGATTTGTTTCTATAATATATTATCAGAGGCAATAATTTTTATTCAAATGAGTATAAGAAATGTAGTGTTAATAATTTGGTTAGAGTCATTTTAACCTCAATTACAATTTTAACCTCTAAAACAATTGAATGTACGTATAATATTCAAATATCCTTATTTAATTCCTAACCGGTTGTTTTAAGACAAGCCGCTCTAAAATCTTCATTTTAAACATATAAAGTCAAAAAGTAATTAGAAAAATTCCATAAATCCAATAAATATATCACAATCTCTTTTTTAGATTAAAATTGTTAACCATTTTTATAGTAAAAATAAGATTGTCTAGATTTATTTGTAAAAATATTAAAAATATCTAATTTAAATAATAAATAAAATAGTAACATATTTTTGTTTAAAGTATGTTATCGTTTAAGTGGAGTTAAAATATGCTTTATATTTTTAATTGGTAGATTATATCACTTCATTCCAATAACAATAATGAAATTTACTATAAAACATAAAATAATCATATTTTGGTACATTGAAGGCATTTTAGCTTTAAATTATAATTAGAAGGAAGTCGTACATGTTTTAATCAATCTGTCTTAGTCTTAATATCGTCTCTTAAGCCACATCAGACGCATAAAATGCAACATCAACACGCATACAAGTGGCAATCAGGCAAAAGAAAGACCACTCTAACTTCCTAAAATAAGCAATTTGGCACACACTGACCTCTGAAAAAAGTTTCTATATCCAGCACTGGCCATGTGCCAGTGTAAGTATCAATGATGAATATAATATAGGTATGTGTGTGTGCGTGTGTGTATATGTAATCAGAACTTGCATAATCACACAGAAATCTTCAATGGGCGACTGTTTTTTCACAAACATTTAACCAGCCAAAGATTAATAAAGCGGGAATGTGGACCAAAAATATTGATAACTTCGAGACACTCTTATATGTATATACAATTATTCAAAATATGAGATGCTTGTGCAGTTGATATAAAAGCTATATTATACAGTTTGATAAAACTGTTTAGTCATAAATATATCGCGTGTAATCTATCAGAAGACATATTTATAACACATTCTAAAGTAGGAAATTATATCAATTAAGGAATAAACAATTCGCTGTGAAATAAATATGAAGTTTAAGGTATGATTTCTTCAAAAGAGCTATAATTTAGATAGATAATCAAGCTTCGTCCCACATTAATTAGTTTTAATATATAAGCACATTTATAATATAACACCGGAATTAGCAGTGTACAGAAAATAGGATGATTGTATATGACGCCGATAGAATCCCATAGTGGTCTACAGATGGAAAAGTTTCTTCTTCATCAAAGAATCTATAGCAGAAAAAATCTATAGTGGCGCCAGTTTTAATCATTATATATATACTATTATGGGTATATGTGTAATGGAGACCACTGTATTAATAATTAAGAAGAAAACTATCAAAACTGTCAGATAATTGCGTTGTCAAAGATAAAAATATAGAGGTATCTTTATGAAATAATTACTATCACCATGGTACCCTACTGTCATATATAGGGGAAATAAATGTGAAAAATTAAGTTATAATAAGGTCGTGAAAAATTGTCCAGACAAGTTTTGGTGCCCCTAAGATTTATAATTAATTATCTAGTGATCAGAATGTAAAAAATAATGTTTCATTAAAATATTATATGTGTGTTTGAAATGATTTTTAACGTATAAAAGCATATATACTCCATTAAAAGCATTTATAAAACTTTGAATTATATACATATATATATATGCTATAAATTTACAAAGTAAAATTCGATTTTAGTTTAAAAAAATGCAAAATCAGAGTGCATAAATTTACTTGAAAAGATTGCATACTATAAACTTTTATTTATTTTCAAATTATATACATATTTTTATATATCCTTAGTAACTATATGAGAGTAAATGTTCGAAAACTGCATTCGAATCTGTAGATTTAATATAATTATCTTTAAACAAAAGATCTATTTTTTAGTTTAAGTGTTGTATAGTAAACATTTTGTGTATACGATCATACCATGATTTATCTAAATAAGTAAAAATGTGTGAGAGTAAATATTAATTAAATTTAGTAAATTAAGTTAATTATATTCATTACCTCCTTGTAAATTTCGCAATATAGAGGATGGATATTTTGAATGAACAATTTCCTTGGATATTATTGAAACAAAGAACAATAGTATTATTGTAAAACATTATAATCAAAACAAATCTAAGGAAAAATACGTGTGTTGATGAAATATTGACACACAGTGAAATCTGGTATATTGATAAACAAAATTAACGAATATATACATAAGTATATCATTTAGAAAATAAAAATATATTAACAAGATAATTATGCCAGATGGCATACAATTAATAGGTAATTATATTTGTTTGACATGTGCGTCTTGCACGACTTTTTCTAACGCTTATATAATATTATCTTTGCTAATCAGTTTGCAGCGTTGATTTTCCCAAATTTCTGAGTCTCATAATTAGTTTCACAATACTGTAATATCCTACATATCTATAATGTTCATTCAGACCTTTGAACTGAACTAGTTTTAAGCTATTGTAAAAACAACTAATATTTTTTACAAAATCTTACCTACATATTATAGTCAACAATAGATATATTAATGTACCAAATTGGCAGCTACAAGGAGCTCAGAACACGGAAATATTTTAGAGACATTTCGGCGTCCAACTCAAACAGGGATCAGTGTCCAACGCCCGCCGAAAATAAACGAGGAGGCTATCAATTTCCCCATCTCTCACACACTCGCTAAATAATTCCAGGGTAGATATTTGAAATATTGATGCAGTGTTGATTGGTCCTAGTTTCTTGATGCGGTTAGGTTGGATTGTCTTCCTGCTGGTGGCGAAAATCCCGCAGTGCGGAGCTTCGATGGAGAACTAAGTCTCAGCCTAGTTTGCTGGCGGTTTTACGTACAATATCACATCACTGCTGCAGTGACTCCGAAGAAGAAGAATATTCTAGCAACAGCAAGCAATGAAGCGCATCTCTTCTCCTCCCACCCGCCCCCTTGTAAGACTACAATCCATCACAGCTGCTGAATTGCACGTGAAGACAAAACAGAAATTCTCCTTCTGCTCAAGATTACTGCAACTTGATTCTACCACACAAACTCAGCGCTCTCTCTATTCCTATCTTTATTCAGGGTGACAAGGCAAACGATTAGCACATTGCGCTCCCATCAGAAATTGTAATTAAGCGACGCTTTCTTCTCAATCTCTAATTTCAGTTCACTATTCAGACCCTGTCCACATTGCTGACATAATATTATACATATTATATGCGTATAGGCGCATACATATTGCATTGGAAGTGGAAGTATCATTCTTCATCTCATCAGGCTAATATAATCAGCATGTAGTGCATTAAATCAGTGTAATTTTTAAATAACACATTTTGAGATAATCCATACAAACAAGAAAATATGACCAAAAAACTGCGATTCCAATATCAAAACAAATGTTTACCCTGGTTTTATGTAGACCTCAGGTAAAAAACCCGTAATTTTTAACACTAAATAAATATTTTTAGTTTAATTTAACTGGAAGAAAATGACATATTGTTTTGAAGAATGTTTTTCGTGACCCTCAATTAATGATAATTGTAAGATATAAAAATATTTTTCTTTACTATAGATTTAAAAATAAATATATATACATATATTTTTTTATTTGTAATTTCAGTCTATATTTCATATATTATGTTAGTTTAACTAAAGTTAAAATGCTATATATAATATTAATTATAGTTTTTTGCCTTAATTATGACGTATCAAATAAGTAATAAATAATAGAGTTATTAGAGGATTCAATTTTACAGTAATAATAGAGAAAGGTTACATAATACAATATCAAAATACCTTAATTCTTTAATGAAAACTGATCATTTTAAATAAGGAAATATAATAAGCTAGTCAATGCATACGTAATAAGAATGACAGAACATGCAATTATACGAGTGTGTCATTCAACAGAGCCCTATGTGACGCATGGATTCAGACTATATTCTTGGAAGTGAGGACTTGAATGAGGACTTGGGGTTTTATACTCCCCACGAGAGTTTAACACGGTCTATATATTATCACACACGGACAATCAACTTGGCAAGATCGGAGTAGAAATGTATATCACACGACTGATAAATAAGAATGGTGTGACTTTTGGCCATCGGTATATCAATTGGAAAATAGTGATATGCCCTAATAATTTCGAAACACAGGGGAGTTATATAATGAAACTACAGCATATGCATATTCTTCTATTGAAGGATTTACTTTTTGTGTGTGATAGATTTATTCAATTATATAAATTAATTAATTGTTCAAAGTCTAAAAGAAATTGTTAATAATATAGATTGTTTGTAGATTTAGGGAAGTATAAAAATACCCAAATTCACAGCACCTTAATTTCCATTGTAATTGTTAATTATTTCATCAATCTTTTTTGAACAACCAAATATCCTATTTTCATCAATAAATATTGTCAAATTAATTATCTATCTTAAAAACATAATTAAAAATAGATATATAGCTTTCTATTATATCTAACACAAATATCAAATTAAATATTCTATCTAATCCAAATATATTTACCAAACACATTATGAAGATCGTAAAAGTAAAACATTCCGGAAATTATGGTATTAAATTTCCTTTTTCGATAACTGTCTGCGGATAACTTACATACGGTTATAATGTTTGGTTGAAAATAGATGCTTGCCTTATGTTTCTGAAGCTGGCAGTATAAGGCGCGGTTCTGTAGATTACGAGTCTAGGTAAAAATCAGAATATTGTCGCTATACAATATGTTATGGTTGTTCAAAACCAAATAAACTGGTCAATAATCTAGTATCTATATGGATAATGCCTGGCCCCTTATTTTTGACATGTTAATACAAAAAAAATCAAAATAATATGACAATAAGATATCTCTAACAAATACAATTTATGAATACATAAGAATAGAATACATAGTGCAGGATTATGAAATATATGTGATCACTGTGGAGAAATGGAGAAACTAAATTTAAAGTAAGATATTTTTTAAAACATTGAAGAGCTGTGCGGAATGGAATCTTTAAACTTACAAGTTGTTGTACTTGTATAATGATACCAATGAGGCAAATAAAAACGGAGATTGTTGTATTATGAAACTGAAGTTGAATGAACCAAATCGAATACAGTAATTAACTCTAGACAAAATTATAACTCTTATAAAAAGTCAATAAGAGGACGAAATCATTACATTTGAATAAAAAATAAACGCTAATAATACATAGAAGTTTTATGAAATATTTTGAATGTGAATACGTACAGGAATACAACGAATTGAAAAGAGTAGTGCTACTCTATTATGCTGTGTGGGAAAATAAAATGTCTCCAGAAATAAAAAAAAGCAAACAAAACGTCTACACATTTGCAATTTATGCGGTAAACGTATTTAAGGGTATTTATGTATTATTGAGTTATACCGCACCAAAGAAAATCTTTTGTTTGTAAAATTTGGGGATTAAATTCCCCATTAATACGGAAAAAGTGAATGAAAAAATTAAAATGAGACAGGGGAGCAGATATAAAATTGTTAAATTTTGGAGTTATAGACTTAACGAGAAGCTAGTCATATATACTGTAAAATACGTATAGAAGCCTGTGAATACCTACTCACATACATATGCATAATAGCATTTATAAACATATCTATAATGGTGTAGTTCATACTACAGAAGACATGCGAGCGGCGCAACCTTTGAAGGATTATTCAAAAGCGAAGGTATAAAGAAACAATTGAGAAAAAATAATCCCAAACTAAGAAAGCTAATGTTAATACCGATACTACATATATATATATATATACAGATTGTAATTTTAGGTAACTAACCATTAAATTGACTAATAAGATTAAAAATCTTCAAATGCAGTCTTTGGTGTAAACTCGTTCCTAAAGCACATTGAAAAAGTCAACTATCAACTGAGGTTATGAAGTAATCATTAACAAAATACTACTAAGCTGAGCATAGCCATGCAGAGAGTAATTATAAAGTAGGATTTGGAAATCATGTTCAGGAGGCACACTTCTTATATAAGCACTTTTCTATGCTTATATTCAATAACAATTAATTTATAGCGAGTTACAAAACTAACAAGACCAGAAACCGACCCACTATAACAACCATAATAATCTTTAAAAAATCCTTTCAAGATAAATGAGACTAGAATTACTAATATGATGTGTAGTTTTATTTTATAGTCTTGTGTATTCCATCTTGAAGTTCAGCCGATTAACATTATAAGTCACGACTATAACTTCAATTCTATTCTTGTAGATATATTTTAAACACATATATATATATATTCTAAACGACTGAACAATAGGAGATTTGAAACAATTGTATGTATTTGTATTTATTAACGATATTATTTAATGTATAGACAAAATCGTTAACAACAATAATACTACACATTATATTCTGCATATAAATTTAATATTTGGATATAGTAGCAATTATTATTTTACTGAAATAACATTAAACCATGGTATTGGTAATATACCAGAAAATTACTGTCTGCCTAAACAATTACTGCCATAGGCACATTTTAAATTTATAAACAAAGAGATATAATGATATTCTTTTGAGAAAGAGAACGGAGACACAGAGAGAACTAAACACCGCACTGTCGCCCAGAAGAAAGACAAAAACAGCAGACAAATATGGTATTTTGTATACCAAAAAAGTTATCAATATTTTTCAGTTAACAAGACTTATTGACTAAAAATTAATTTTCAAGACAAATCTGTCCTTCGTCGGACTATTAAAGAGAGAAAACAATTTTCGTTTACATATACAAAATTCGATTTCTTCTGTATATAGAGATTCATATACCATAAAGGGAGATATCTTTGGGAATAACTAATAGGAATATTTGAGACCACAGGTATATATAGGATATATCGGTTATTTTTCTACTAGATATTCTATATAAAACAAAATAAAAAGTTTCATTTGTCTAAAATTTAAATAATTAATCATACTCTGGGCTCGTAATACTTAATCTAAATTCAAGAAAATTAAACGATATCAAAATAAACGGCTAAATTTAGAAGAGAAACATTTAACAAATACTTACGAACGGAAAGTAACCTAGACTTATAGATTTAATTTTTATCTCTCTTTACAAAAACAGCAACACATTTATTTTAAATGTTATCTTTATTATTTTCAAAATAGTTTTATTTTCCAAAAGCCATAAAACTTTCGTTTTAAGCACTTTATTTATAAAATTAGCATTTTAAAGAAACAGGATTTTACAAAAAATGTAAATTTGATGTCTTTAAAACATATCGACTTAAGTAAAAATGATAAATTGCATATTTTAAAAACAACCATTATGCAAAACTGATACTTGAAAAAGGATTTTATGTGTTTTAAGAAATATTTATCTTAATAGATATATATTTTAATCATTACATTTTCAGTTTTTTTTAATTTCATATTTTAGAATTAGCAGCTATTTTTGAATATTAAATCGCTGTTTTAAGAGGAAGATCTTTCATATTCTAAAGCGAATTTGGTCTACTAACGAATATGTTTTTAATTCTGGCATACTCTAGCATACACTATCCAAACTTTATGGATGGTGGTACTCATCACAGAAATAAGAGTTAGATGGAAGTGACACGTCTATATGGCATGGTGACTTATCGAAATTCAGTGTGCGAGCGCAGAAAAGCTCAGGACGGGGAGACTCCAATATCTATATCTAAAGACTAACGTGTAAACTTTGCAAAAACAGGGATGAATGTATAATATTCTGATACAGATATCTTTGCTAAGGAGTAATAATTTTCTTATCATTTGATATCATCCGGCAGCAGAAAGCTAAAGATTTACATTTTTCAAATATGTAAACAACTAATATCTATTATCCAAGTTAAACTAGCTTATTGCAGTCGTTTCCTTATTCAGTCACGTGATTTTTCTCAGCTTTATGATTAGATATTTACATTTATTCTATCCACTCCTGTTTCTATGGTACTCATAGATTAATAATTAATAAAATCTGATGCTAAAAACATTACATATGAGAATTTTTGTAATATTACATTAATCTTTAACAAAGATATAGAAATTAAGTGAAATACATAAGTTGGGTTAATTGTGTGCTGCATAATATGGCTGTTTAAATAGAAAAAATGCACAGTCATGACATTAAAATTATACACTACTGATAATAACTATAAGGTGTCAAGAAAAAGTAGTAAGAAGCGTATTCTTTCAATATGAATTACACAACTTTTATAATAACAATATGACGAAATTCTGTGAATTTTAACAGTGGAATAATGAATAAAACACGACATTTTCAACAAAATTTACAGAGTGACAACTCTTGCCATTTTTACTAGATGGTGGACTACATATATAAGATACATATCCCGATCTTAATGTTCTTATGGGCAACTAACTCAAATAAAATACCAAATCGCATATCAATCAATCTTAAGGTACATATATAGGTACAAATGGTTCTGCGCTTGTATCACACCAACAATGTCACTATGTAGCTATATTGTTGATTGCTTCACGAATGTTAATTTATGCTTGTATATGATATTATTTTTATTATGCTTCGAAAACAGTCGAAAAGTCGTGGGATTGCGAGAGTAGTGCAGTTAACTTGTCATTTTTCAGTGAAGTGTGACATAATTTTTCGGAATTCGCGACAAATAGTCAGCCAAATTCGGTTAGTTTAACAAAAGCAAAATTGATGAATGGTACATATACTCGTAGAACGCATTTAATTTGTTCCTTATTTTCGTGAGCGACATAAATAATACAGCTAATTTTGCTTACTTCTATATAGTTATAACTTAGACAGAGTAGTTATATAAATTTTAGCGCTAAGCACATTATTAATTATATATAAAAGAAGGAAAGAAAAAAGACACGTCAAGACAAAGAAAAATTGAAACCCAGGAATGAGGTGAACAAGAATGAAAGACTGTCTGGATGAGGGGCAAAACTTTGTCTGTGTTTTCATGGCTTACATTATACTATACCATAGTATATATTATAAACTACACGAGAGGACATATTCTCCCATATTCTTGAAGCTCCTGTTTTCAAAGCCAATTCAGCCTGGGCAGAGTCATTCATCTATAGAATGCTGCACGTAGTCCAAAATGTTATGAAAAAATGGTTTATCCCTCATAATTCTTATTTCCAAAAAATATTATAACATTTAATAACAAGATAGTACCTATAATATACCTCATCTATGCATGTGGCTTAATTTATACCCACATTCTGTAACATATCCCATGTAATGTTCCAACCTTATTTTACGCAATATCATAAGCACAGTGTTACATTCTCCCACGAGAGTCCGTTCTTTAGATCACAAATGTAAACATAAGGAGAGGAAGAAAGAAAGGATTTAAAAAAATACTGGAGTATATAGAAGGAGGGATAAAAATAATTAATATAGAAGAAGAATCGGAAGAGAAAGAAAGGGGAAAAGAATAAATTGCATCTGCGATGGTGCTTCATTTAATTGTCGGAAGCCAATTCTGAGAAATACTAATATATTATTAGTAGAGTAGTGCTTGTAAGTGTTGCGCAATTATTAATATCTATTGCACGTGATATTTTTGTAATTATCGTAAACACTTAATATATTCAGTGAATGATCCCTCTATCTTATTGTTCATTCTCTTCTTGCGATACTTACTATGTGTATGGTATTTGTATAAGGAACTACGAGATATCATGTTGTCTTTAGTTTTGCAAACATATATCATTAATGTAGATTAATAAGGTGATACGTCAGATATCAACGAATATCTTATTTGTCCGACACATATGTAAGCACACCCAGAATTTTTTTTCTGGTGACATATAATAAATAATCATAGATGTATATACCATAGTTGTACAATCTACTGCTGGGATCAGTATGTATATGATCTACATGAGGAATAAAATGCTTCATCATGAAAAAAAATTGTTTGTTTTGTTTTGTTTTACTGAATATGATGCATGATGAAAAACAAAAATGTCGACATCATAACAACTATACACCAACTATATATTTAGAAGAAGAGGTTTGTCAGAAAAAAATTATTGGACGAAAGAAAGTTATACACTACTCAGAGATTATACTTTTTATCAAAGTGCAAATAAATTGAATATTAAGCTTAAGGTAATATTACAGGACCATATATAATTGGGTAATTTAAACCATAGCTCAGGTAATATATAACTTCTATGTAATATAATATAATATGATTAAACCTATATATATACAATAGCCGATACTCAATTGCCTCTATGATAAAATATACCTATAGCTATAATATAGTGGGTGACATAGCATACATATATATAATATTAACAAAATTATAGGCCTTCTGTATCTCTCATGAAGCATGAAATTGGCAAAGGTGATCGACATAGGCCAAAAACAAAAGACCAATTCATTCCATCATCGGCTAGATATCCCCGCTACAACAAAATACATTGTTTGTCGTATGGTTCAATATACCAAGACAATAGAGGACAGCTGTAGGGTGGCAGTGTACAAGGCAGACCGCCTTCTAATGAGGTACTGGGGGCGAACGAATAATTTATAAGTGCTCCATGGCCTTCTTTCTATTGAAGTCAGAATGCTGCAGTGCTGTAGCCAACTTGTCTGTTTCAGAGGATTGGAAATATTTGGGGAATACCTCATTTTGTACTCATTAGGAATAAACTATGCATAACACAAAGCCATATATATATATATAAAGACTACATTATAAAATAATTGTTTAATACTCTATATTGTCAGTTCAAACTTTAAAAGTTGCCGATTTATATACACAGATATCTGTATACCTATAATATTGTTTTATAGTGATGGTTATACATATATTGCGTGTGTTATAGTAAGTAATAATAACAATGAATATATTCTCAGCTCATATAATAATAACATCTTAAATTTCAATATTCACGTAAAGTGCATACCTATCTCATTGCATTTTTGTGGTTGCGTAAACCAGTTAAAAAGATAGAAAAAATAATAATTTTGTAACCACACAATCCAAGTATTTAAATATGGTAGAATATCTACAGAATTATTTTTAAAATTAGTTATATGTGCGCAATAGCTATAAAAATCACCATAAAATGTGGATATGTAAATGCTTACTTAACTTTCACATCTCTGAAGTATAAAAATACTACAATAGAAAAAATTGTTTACATTATATACTTCTAAATATACATATATTATATACTATTGATTTTTAAATAAAGTCAAACTTGATTCGTTAAATCAGTTATAAAAAAACTCAATTGAAATTTCGAAAACAAATTTTAATTTACTTCCCTTATATTTGATATTTCTGAATATATATCAATATAGTTTTACATAATTAGCAAACATTATTTACATACATTACCAAGGAATTGTACAGCTTAGTACTAAAAATAAAATATAGAAACAGAAAACCATGTCAAATACTATCAGACATGCAATGTTCATTCTCAAATTCTAAAGACTCGCACACTTTATAACAGTGAATTCAAGAGAAACGGTATAACATCTCTGAGGCGCCCATCTTATTACAACCAAGATCCCGAAATTGCATAATTTCTAGCATTACAATATTACTGTTCTGTTCACTCAATATATCGGATACGTTTTAGATTCAGTTGACTGCACAATAGAGAAATAAGAAAAACGCAAGGCAGCCCAGAGGGGGTCCAATATGGCATTGGTTCCTTTCCTTGGGAGGATGGTGGTGACAATGATTGGGACGTACTTACGAGGTCTTGGCTAATCAATGCGTCTGGAGGGCATATTACGTGGTGAAGTAAATGAGGCGAGAAATGGATGAAATAATACCTCCGGGGGGACGACGAGAAAAACACGAGGGGAACATTGAAGCCAGAGGATATGAGAGGAGAGGAGGTACAGAGAAATGAATGCCAGAGTAGATGACGTGTCAAGTGGGGTGTCCGTCAAGGCAAAGGGGTCTTCCAGTTTCTAATTCTACTGTCTCATCTACTCTTTCCAACTTTCAAAGTCGTCAAAACCAACTAAAAAATACTGGGATAGACAAAAACAGACGAATTTTTGTCAGTATGTTACTAATATTATATAGGTAAAGTATTATATTATGTACATAGGCATGATACGTTGATATCCCGCCACCAGAAATATATACTGAGTCCCTTTCTGTCTCGGTATTATCTCTGCCTCCATCTCCAAGTTCTCTTCTC
Source organism: Invenusta paracnida (assembly GCA_036023295.1). NCBI lineage: Eukaryota > Metazoa > Platyhelminthes > Proseriata > Coelogynoporidae > Invenusta > Invenusta paracnida. The sequence continues at coordinate 50,148 of JAYRBW010087692.1, forward strand.
TCTTCTCCAGGAATATTATGTTCCGCTCCAGTGGACTGTTGGGCGATTTGATAGCCACCAGAGCGGAAGAGGTGCCTCTAACAAAACCCTCTGACGTTCCTAGTTGTACCATCGAGTCTTCTCTCTAGCTGCCTACAAGGAAGGCATCATCAATTCCATGATGCTGGAAAAAGTCGCGATAGGCAACAAATAATGATTGAACAGTATGGTATCACTACTCTAGTCTTCTAGCCACTGACCTCACTCGTATATGTTGTCTCTGCGTGTATTATTATTATTATTATTATTTCCGTCTCTATATAGAAAACAACCAATATATCACCCACATTCAATGCTCATTCTTTGTGAGAACAACACCAATTATACTTTAAATCAGACGTTTTATTTATATAGCTTTTATATGTATACAAAAAACTCGTATCTAACAAATTTACTATGATTTTGGCACATATTATTATTCATGCATGTTCGAATTTTTATTACTTTATGAAGTGAAGGTAAAAATACATCATAACAAAATATGCAACTAAATTTTATAATTTATTACATAGGTACTATCTGTGTAATAAATAAATTAGATAGACAGGAAAACATTCAATGGCTAAATGAGACTGAAGACATTAAGATAATTATACACAACAATTTATTACCTGCGCTGTGGTCATATAACTGAGTGTCAATTAATTCATGATACTTTTTTAAATCCATTAATTTGATTTGTTCCACCGCGTATCACAGTTAAGTTAGTAAGCCTCGCAATCTATCCCGGGTTATATAGGCTGAAGAGGGTTACCTGTCAATCCAAATTAAGTTATCGAGTGTAGATATGTATATACCTAATATATATACATATATAGTTTCGTTTATCCCTTTTAAAAGATTCATACTTTGGTTTGATTCTGAACTAATCTATGTACAATATAATATAATACGAGCTATGCAGTCGAAATTGCATGAAAACCATTTACGAAATATGTCACTCATGCCATCAATGTAGGACTGATTTAACTCCTAACTTATGTAATTGTTGTACCTCTGCAGCATTATACTGAGTGTGACATATTTGCAAACAAGCAGGCCTCACTTCTGTGAACAATATTTTGTACACTCTTTTCAGCATAGTATATAACCAAGATGCTCTTAGTTAGACATTGCACGATATAGTATATTTGAGGAAACCCAATATGTTATCTCCTCGAAGCCACTTAATTAACAACTTATAAGACTAATTTGACGCTGTACAAGTATATTTATACCACAAAAACTGTTCCTTAGAAGCTGAATAAAGTAACAACACCTGATTGTGTCTGAAAGTAAAATGACACCTTGCTCTTTCGTATATGTGTAAATAGAAACAGAAGAGAATGCCCATTAGCGCTGGCGGTACTCACTAAAGCAGCATCCCCTCTAGAAAATATCAAGTCTTCATCTAGAATATCTTAGCTGATAGTGCGCTCAAGAAATACTTCGTCAGTAGAACAATATGGCAGTGACAGTACAAGAGCGCTTGGTATGGTCTGAAGTGGATCAACCCTTTTACTGCCTGGGGATGAATTATTGCTGCCACTAACCAACTAAATGGTGTTAAATATTTTATTCTGTATATATAACAAATCTGTTCATGTCATCTGTTCTATCATATAACAAATATAAAGAAGGAAAATATTAAATGGATACCAAGAAAAAAAGACTCACTAGATTAAAAAAATTAAAATGAAAAGAAAGTAACAAGGTTTAATAAATAAAATGGACTTTATACATAATTATTACGAATACACAACCTTTTTATATATAATAGTTATTCAGTTTACATTTTTTTAAATTTCCACAACTCAATTACTACAAAATAAGAAATATTCTTTACATATTTATACCGATTTCGAAAACGTAGTCTCTAAATTATAAATATTCATTTAGTATTATAACCACTTGAAAATAAACCAGATCCAGATAGATATTACTCATATTATTGCACTTAATTATATAGTTTATAAACATCGAAGGGGTTTTGATTTACAGAGATGGTTTTTAAATAAAATTATTCACTTAATTAAGACAATTTTTATTTATTGTATATTTTTACCATCATAAGAAAAATATGCATTTTACAAAATTCTATGGCTACTTTGAAAAATAATAACACTCGTAACAACTGTAAGTGCCAGTCAAAGTAACATAAAACAAACAGCAATTTTATATATTACATAGAAAGCAAAATTCGTCGTCTAAAACTTATCATGTCAGGTTTATCCCGTTAGCCATTAACAAAAGATTTCCACTACCAAAATATTATAAAATGTTACTGCTGTAATCTAAATAATGTCTCAAGTAATTGTTCTTGGATCAGATAGAATTTTTGATTTAATTTTGTATCACATATATCCTACAATACATGAATCTACTCAACTATTTCCATCGATTAGAATATTGATCGGTTTAATGACATAGACAGAGACATGGCCAAATGTTAATGTTATGCAATTCGGACCCATGACAGATAGTCGATAATTCACATAATGCAAGGTAAAAATAACGAACCTGAGGATTGTAGACGGAACATATGACAGTGTGATTCTGTTTTGTCGGATAGACGAACTTGGGCTTATTGTCGTTGATGTCATTGACCGTGACTTTGACCTTGGCCTGACTGGAATGTTGCCTAGATACCCCTCGATCGATTGCCGACACCTGAAAAGTGTAGTGGCTTTGTGTCTCACGATTTAGTGTTCGTCTGGTGTAAAGTTTTCCAGAACGTGAGTCAAGCTCGAATGTGCGCTGAGCTATGCCCTGATTCATTAATCCAGTGATCCAATCAGAAGACAAGATATGGAAAGGCATAAGAGAGGGGGCGGGGGTAAATAAATTGAAATATGAAAATTTCAGATTATTTTTAACACAGAGACAGAGTAATAAATACATAAAGATATAAAAACGGTCGCTAGAAAAGCATCTTAAGAATAAGATCGATGACCCAATCTTTAAGTGTGAGAAATCACGTTGCAAGGAAGGATTAAAATAGAATAGTTTGGACTTGATAAACCTACTTAGTTCTTTCTAATTTATATAATTAAAACTATTTATTTAGCTTACTACTAATATAAAAAATATTTTCCAATAAACTATTCTCTTTCAAATGTTTGCTAGACAAAATCAACAAAATACCTCTAATTTATGCTACAAACATGTGGAAATCTATTTTTAAACACAATGTCACTCCGCCAAGAGGATTTTTCCTAGATCATGTTAAACTTGCATAAGTCATTGCTGAGTTTTTGATTCTAGTTATTCCTACATATTTCATTTCCTTTTACTATCATTGACATATTAAATTCTTTAGAGAGTGATGTGAATTCTAAAAAATGAGAACATGTTTCAATGTTTGTATAAAATTAAATTTTATCTTATTTTGGTAAATTATAGTTTAAAATAATCTAAAAAAATAATAACTTTGCGTAAGTATTATAAGCACATGTTAAACACAGTCTAAATGTGAAATCAATATAATTTTTTTAATTTTTTGCGTACGACTCCACAGAGAATAAAAATGTCTGTATTCTCTATATATGTATGTAGTTAATATTATATATGGACAATTTAAAAGTTTCTATTATAATATGTGCTCTTTTTAATATACATATGTATACTGTAATCCAAAGAATCACATTTTCTAAGAACAACAGCGCAATTATAAGCTGTCACGAGTGTGCCAACTCAAGCATTTAAGAATAATTTAGGAACCATTATTGCCCAAGAATGGCCAATAGGGAACAATGAGAAGGGAACATGAAATATTCATAAACACCTTTCCGAGCAATGAAGCCAATAAAATATTTTCAAAACTGACAAACTGCGCAAAGTATGAAATTATTTCTTACTATATGCATTGTATTATGATAGATAGAGATCATTTTAATTGTTAATGGGTTATTATAGGCAGTGGTTGTGTTCATCATTATGTATGCTTGATATGCAAACATCTTGATACAAAAAATTCCCCATAGCTGAAGTTTTTTCTTTATCAAGATATGAGTAACATAACAGGCAGTCAGGGTTTCACAAGACCTCTAAAACTTTATATTGTGAAATAATAAAATACATTAAAATATCATCAACTGAACATCATAGTTTAAAAAGTTCAATTCAGTATCACATTTTATCAGATATTTGCATTTAAGTTGCCTAATTGTGCTTCAAGCGCTTTTAAATGCCTTCTATAAGCGACACAGGATGTAATTTATGAGAACTATTAACAGAAGATTTATTTTCAATTCTTCAGTCCATGAATAATCACATAGCTGTTTGTGTGTTTAAATTTGTTTCGCGAAAAGTCTGGTGATGACTTTTATGACTCTTGAATAAATGTTATCGCCCTTTGAAAGTGGCTCATATTTTACACACTGTCCTTTTTATAAGAGCATCGAAGATTTCATTGTGCCTTTCTGAAATACATATACACAATATCTTTATTCATGAATTAAATTAGAGAACCAAAATAAGATAACTTTAAAAACAAACATGATATGGCGTGTAGTATATTTAATATTACATCATATAATAAGTATAAATACATGTTCGTGCATATATAATGTGCCGAAATATATACATTTAAACAATAAAAATCTATACCCAACGCCTTGGATAAGTTAGAGCTTTCTTATTTGATAGATGAGTTCATTAGAAGGAATGAATATATGCAGACCTATCTTATCTACCTCGAAAAGCGATAACAATTTATAGAAATAAATATATTATATCAGTTGCTACATATAATGTGACTTGATTGCGTTTTATAGACTCTTTTGATGTCCTTTCTTCAAACAAATCCATCTTTTATGTATTTCAAATCATTTATAATACTTCATAAAGAAATTTGATTAGAAACAGACACTAGGTATATAGTTGACACTATATCATGTTATTACGAAATAGATTCGGAATATAATGAGTTTCACTAAATATATCAAAAGATTGTTATTTGTTCAAACGAGGTGCAGTAGGACTTAAGGCGTGCGATATGGTTCGGGCTATATACATAAATATTGAATATAAATAAGTTTCTAACGTAACTTATTCAAATGACAAAATACTTGTTAAGAAAATTGTACTATACTTTAATGTATATTATATTATTTTCAAAATATTTCATTCTCCTTAAAATTGGATAAAATACGATATAACCTATATAAAAGTATCAATAGTATGAAAGCTATTCATAAAACTGAGCGATTTTATAAGTATGCCCAAATAAGAAGATGTTAGTGGGAAAAGTAGGAGTATGTCAAATAAAAATTTATATGTATGAAACTGGGGTAACTTTGACATATAAAATCAATTAATATAAGGTTACGTTATAAAGTAATTAATTTATAACTATCTAATGAATTAGTTTTAAGCGATACAATGCCCAATAATGTTACTTGGTTTTCCAAAAAATAATAAATATAATTTATTTTCTGTCGTCACTGAATAACGAGAATCGTAATGCAATTTCTACACTTTATTTAATACAATATCTATACATTTTTTTCAAGTTTTGTCGATGAATTCAATTTACTGAACTATACATGCATCATTTATTTATTAAAAAAATATAGACCGTATATAGCGACATAGTGAATAAGATTAACATATTTAAAAATAAAAAGTGAGTAATGCGTGCAGAATTAATGGAATATATACATATTACCTTTCCATAAAAAATAATTAGCAGCACTTTTTAGACAAAATATAATGCCTTGAAAATGTTTACTTATAGGGTATAGGTACATTAATTATTATGACCAAAAATAATGCATTGGGGCTAAAATTTTAAATTAAATTTCAAAATGATTGTGAGCCTATATTTGGCAGAAAACACGTGCAATTGGCAGCGATGAATAATGTTATAGAAAATACATGCAAAAACGTAATGTATTCTTATTTTAGTACACTGAAGTATACACTTTAGTATATGAAGTACACTATTCTACATATTCGGGCACTAAATTTGCTCGAGGAATGTGGATACAAACTGACACCGTTTCAGTAAATGTATGCACAAGAAAGTGTTTATTAAAAAAATAAAAACGACAAAATGGAGTAACAATACTCGCTCCTATACTGAGTTAACAGTTGCATATTATACATATACATATAAGGAAACGTTTTTCACATGCTGGATGTTTCACACACATGAAGCAGTTTAGTTGAAAAACGGTTTATAGAGAGTTAAAAACTTTTTATTCTTTGTACTTTTGTCTCTGGAATTCTTGAAACGATTTACTTTTTCGTATAGTTACTTATGTTATTATGTATGTAGATCCCAATTTTCATATTGTAATAAAAATGAGTAACACATTTTTTGTTATTCCTTACAAAATTATTAATATAATGTTTTTACACAATATTTGGAATTACAACTCTCATGTATAATATACATGTACAAATTATCAAATAAGAAAAAATACTTTCATAAAATCAATTTTGAAAAACGATTGTAAAAAAGTTAGTGTCAAAACAGTCAGAAATAGGCTAAATGCATTTAACACACACGTTTGAGGTTTATAAATGGCTTTAAAACTGTTCTTTTTACAGTCAATTCACTCACCCTTGCATCATCAATCTGCAAGAGGAATCGACCATTAGCCCCCGCATCTCCATCTGTAACCACAAGGACTCCCACCAGCTGTTTGGCCGGTTGACCTTCATTAGTGGAAAACTGGAAGACCTTCCGCTGGAACTGGGGAGTGCAGTCATTTTCGTCCAAGATGTGCACCGTCACAAGGGCAGACGTGGTACGAGCCGGCTTTCCCGAGTCCGTCACCGTTACCTGGCAACGCGAAAATCAAGTGGAAAGTAGGTCAATATCGAAATCACTCAACATGTCCAATCTACAAATTGTACCAAATACTCAATATGGAGAGTAAGTTGTTGACTAATTTCCATAGCATAAATAATAAACAGCAACAAGTAGAAAGGGAAATTTATCAACAAATTCTAATGCTTATAGTTGTACAAATATACAAATATACAAGTACAATAAGTTATCCCTATGACCTATAATATATATTTACTATAGCCTAACAAGTAAAACATACATTTGCTGTGTCAATACAGATCAGTATAGTTTTTTATATTGCTTTCGGCTCTAGATAAATATAAAAAAATGTCGGTGGTACTAATTTTCTTACAGGATGAGCATTGCTTTTATTAAAGTCTATTTCATTCAAATATTGTCGCAATGTACATTACATGACACACGTAGACATGAGCACATTATTATAGGTATATTAGATGAGTGAAGTTAACCTTCGAGGTCTAATTCTTCCAATCTATGAAACCATTATATATACCTAAAATACGTTTTTCAAATCTCCTGACTAATTGATTATAATATCGATTTCTAACTAAAAACAGACAAGTATTGATGGATACCTAAAATTCACAAATATGTCAAATTGTCAATAATAAGAAATGGTCAAATATATAAATATATTACAGTTGAATTGTCACAATATGTTGTGTTTTTCAATTTCGGTAACGATATAGTCATATTTATAAAGTTTTTGTTGTTGTAATATGCAGTTTTATATAGGTTCCTTGTAGCTAATTACCTGGAATTGGAAACGTGGAAGAGCCTCTCGATCAAAGATACGCAAAGTATAGAGTCGTCCAGAATGCGGGTCAATTCGGAAATATTTTATCCCTGTTTCGTCCATTGCGAATGTGAGTCCGTTTCGTCTATAATAGAAGATGATACCCTATATATTCATACCGGTATTGGGAACTCATACCGGAACACTCATAATAATATATAACATAACATAATACATTATATATAAGCATATAATTCTAATTTTCCGATCGACTACAGTTAAGAAACTGGGAATATAGATAAAACACTATTTACTTTTTTTACTTTATTTATTGACTTTTTCCTTGAAATTTAAAACTAGTTTGAACAATGTCAAGATTTTAAAATTCTACCTTTTAATGTCAACGAAAAAAAGTTCAAATTCAAATGCTTTAATAAAAATACATTGTCGTAGTGATATTCCGAGTAGAATATTAAAAATAATTTATATTTAAATCAATATATAAGCTTATACAAAAAATGGACTAGATATAAAAATGGTTCATCTTGAAATCATGGACATTTTTAATGGGACTATACAACGCATTTTCAGTGGGTGTATTACAAAAATATGACATTAAAATTTAGTTACAGAAACTAATACTTCTTTGTTTGTTGATTTAAAATTAGAAGAAATATGCTATAGGGGAGATAGAACTGGAGTTCATAATATGGTTCATTCATAAACAGTTCTGTCAAAAACTTATAATATTATCCTCTTCAATGATACTATAGTTTTAGTTAAATATATATATATATAAATTTCATGTTTTGTCATAAGTAACACTTTAATTAATATTTATTTCTAAGCGGTCAACAATTATAATACATGATGTTCAAAAGAAACGTTTACTATTCATTAAAGTTTATATATTATGAGAACAACTTTAAATATAAATAATTATGCTTATTCTGTGGTTTCCATTTATATGTGTTTTTCAAATTCTATTCTTTTGTAGTATGTTTGTTTCCCAAAATGTTATATCTAATGGATGTCTATATGACATTTGATATTTGTTCGCACGTAATTTTTTGTACATATAAATCTGCAAAACCTGAAATATGGGTCAAAAAGTTCAGTGTGATTACACACAGCCTTTATTAAATTATAATACGCATTGTTTTAGTTATCATCTTTAATTCTTTAAAATATGAAGACTCGATTCAACATTATAACATAAATACAATTTTACGGCCACCTCGTATAAAATAAAACCGATCAATATTGGTTGAAATTTAACTTTATTTTTTTTTAAATCATTATTCCAGGGAAAGTATAAGTATTTTACTATATTCCAAAAAACAAGATATATTTTAGGAGGCGAAATGAGATATCAGCAGAAGTCATCCCAATTACCTGAGATCAGAATCGGCATCAGTGGCGTTTATTTGACCGACGTAAGTCCCTACCGCCTTATTCTCCATGATAGAGATGTTCAGCGAAGCGGCGGTGAATTTTGGAGCATTATCATTCTCATCCAGAATCTTCACTGTGACCTCCTTGGAAGAGATCTTCTGCGGCACTCCGTTGTCCTGACACTCAATGATCACGGTCAGACTCGCCCGATACTTCTGATACTGCGGATACTCTCGATCAAGTGGCCGAGTCGTTACCAACTTGTACTCGATAACTCTGCTACTCCCCAATGAGAGCCCGTCCATCGACACCAGTCGAAAATCGCGACTATTGACGGCACAGTTGACGTTCCCACTTGCTCCAGAGTCCAGATCTCGCACAGAGACGAAAGCTACGAAGGTGTCGGCCGGTTTATTCTCCAGGACTTCGGGTTGCGGAGGAAACCGACTCTGCAGATCCATGATGGTAATCTCCGGCGCCTCATCGTTTACATCAAGCAGTCGGACAACAACACTCGTAGTTGCTGAACGTTCGGGCTTCCCATTGTCAGTGACAAGCACCGGGACTGTGTAAGTTTTTGGTCCAATGTCATAGTCGAGGCGAGAGATGAGACGCAGTTCACCCGTGTTTGTGTCCACTTGAAAAAGCCGGTTCACCGCATCGGAAGCAGCGTCAGTCTTGCGATAGGTCAGTCGCGAATTGTCTCCCGCGTCGCTGTCCGTGGCCTCGACCCGCCCAATCACCGAGCCAACCGGTGTGTCCTCCTTTACTGTGATCGAGATAGCGGGATCCACCTCGGGAGAGTTGTCATTGGTGTCCTCCACTCGAATGTTCACGCGTACAGTTCCACTACGCGGTGGAGAGCCACCATCCGCCGCAATAAGCACCACTTGATACTGACTCGTTGTTTCCCGGTCAAGTCTCTCGTTCAGCTCCAGCCGCGGTACCAGTTCCCCTCCATTGATGCGGTGAGCACGCACGAGGAACAGGCCATTCCCGCCGTCGATGCGATAGCTCTGAACTCCGTTGACCCCGCCGTCAGTGTCCCTAGCGCGAGGAAGAGTAAACTGTGTCCCAACGGAAGCGGATTCTGGGATGTCGAGGGTAATATGAGAGATTGCAAACTGTGGAGATCCGTCGTTGATGTCTTCAATGCTGATCTCGACCAGGCAGAAGCTGAATCGACCGTCTTCTGAGGAGAAGGTGATTTTAAAGGCGAGCGTGCAGGGGTCGGTGGTTCGAGAGCCTTCCGGTTCGCAGCACAATTTGTGTCTCTGACAGAGGCTGTCCCGGTCGATTTCCGAGACGGTAGAAAGCTCGCTGGTTGTTTCGTCAACGCGAAAGAGATCTGTGATGGCTCGGGTTGTTGATGAGAGACGGAATCGATTAGATGGTGAATTTTCGGCAATGCCCAATTCCTGGGCGATGTTGGCTATTTGGCTGCGAGATCCACGACCTTCGGTGATCTTGTAGTGAAGTCGACGAGGGGATGTTTCCGCTAAGTGACAGAAAAGAATTAGTGTACTTGTCACCAATAGTAGAGAGATCCTATCTAGAACGAGTGTCCGAACCATTATGTCTACCAGAGTTCACCCGCACAAAATTGTTGTGTTAAAAGTATTTCTGTAGTTTGTCACTTATAAATGCCAGGGCTACTTAAAATCTAAATTTAAATTATGCCACAAGAATTGGACGTCTGTCTTTTGATATTTTTCATAACATTACCTATCTACTGTCTAACTATTTCTGTCTATAATATTGAAATAAAATATATATTATACAATTTTCTTCCAAAAAGTATAGCTACAAGCACGAGATAGGGGATCGGGGAGAGAGCTAATTTACTAGGGATCTGGTTGGCTCAAAACCCACTGCCAATCATTATCTTGGGAGAATAGTAAGTTGTGAATTTGAAGAAACAACTACTATAAGGAAACCAGCAAACAGGCTTGTTAGACAAAATATGTGTCGCGCGTAACCCTCTTTCTATAGGTATAGCTAGTTACAGCGGGAGTTCCGTAAAGCCTATCTCAGTCTCTCTACTAGCCCTAATCCCTCTAGTCCCTTGTCTTTGGTTATTCAGGACTGTATGTAGATCTCTGAGGCTGGCAGGCCGGTGCTATAATATGAACCATACGTGAAGTGAAAGAATCCGTCAGCACTACAGGAGGTATTCATAACAAGTGTTAGCTTGTCACTTTAATACCATTTTATTTATCATACATCAGTGGCGGTCCATACACTCCACTGTCTTATTATATGTATAATAGTACCTAACCCTCTGTACTGTCCGTAGAAGACTGACTATACTTATATTTTATATAAATCAGCTAATCGAGGTAGATGTGGCTAAGAAAAAGTAGAACTATGAATATGGGGGGGGGAAATGTCAAGTTTTTATTATTATATACTCAGTCAAACAAGTACCAAACATTATCTATACTAATTTCCCACGCCTTATTATGTAACTTACTCTATGCTCTTCCTCTTTATTGACTATACGAATCAGTAACATTGGTATATAGGTTTAATTGCCCTCTTTGAAAGTAGACGACTCATGGACTAATTTATTCATTTTTACAAATAATACAATACAACGTTGATGCGAATTGGTATTAACTCTATCTTCTAATATTGTACCTATACTCTTATATATTCACAGCGGGATTTATATTGATTGAGGCTTGTGATAATCAACCTAGTTTTGGGTATATTTATTTAAATAAAGTCATTGGCTATAGGTTTATAACGAAAGAATTACTATATAATAATAAAACAGGTACCTATATACCTAAAATCTCTAAAGTCTATTTTATTATAAATATTATTATGGTTGTTGTTGTAAGGACTTAAATGGAATTCCGCCTATATAATGATTTATAATCAGGTGGGAAAGAATATAGATGGGGAGAGGAGGAACAGGAGGAAGTGAGTGAAGGGTTGTGGTGCTTTCTCCTTGCACGTAATACTATCCGGATATACTGGTAGTTGAAGTAATCTCCAAATAATCATATAAGTACAATATTTGTCGATCAATTATTTTTGTCAGGTACAATATACATCCGGCAATATCAATGGTAGAAAGGGAGACTGCTTTCTATATAGTTTGATTGGTTAGACAATGACATTAATAAATAAAAAATTATAACATAATTAATAACATATTCAAAAAAATAAATATACATAGTCTCAAAGTAAAAGATGTAGTATATGTAATATGATAAGATGAAATATTTTTTTAATAAAAACTAATAATTTGTCATTAAGGATATTTTTCCTGATTTTTCTTTTAATTTTTTCTTCCTATTTGATTACATTAGGTACTCTAGTAAATATATACATATTAAATATATGCACTATGCCAGCATTATTAGTTGCAAAAGTCAATAATTTTCTAACAATAAAGTAATTATATTAACCTGTAGTTTTGTTTTATATATTACTTAGAAGTACAAATGTTGAGAGTTCTTTGAAAAACTTTTGTTTACAGTTGAGTAATACACCGTGATAGATAAATTTAATGCAGTGCACACTAGCTACAGCAAGATAAACAATGTTTTCATTAAATATTTAGGAAATGTATTGTTGCTTTTAAGACATATTACATGAATTATCATGGGTTTGGCAATATGCGTCAATCTAATTGGAAATTTAAAAAAGATTTGTCGTCTCGTAAACCAACTGCAAGACCTCGAAAACCTCATAAAGCAAAAATGCAGCTAACACAAAATAAAAACAATACAAAAATTTGTTAAACAATGTTCACAAAAAATAATGTTTAATAATAAAATATTACAACAATTATTAATTAAAACGATTTCCACCATTTTCTGAATATAATTTTTAGGGCTTTTCCAGGACTAAATAAAATAAAAAAAACAGAATATGTATAACAATTGATTTTAATAAATAATTTTTAAAATACATTAATTTTAGCTAAGGAAATTCACATATTTTGAAAAGCATCAATATAATTGGAATTATTACATAAAATATACCATAATTATACAATAACGTCTCACGAGGCAAAAAATAGCTCTGTTCAAATGAAAATAATAATACGTAATTTTTTAATAACCGTATCGTGATCATTTCCAGGTCTCACATGAGTATTTCAATTTGTTATATTTCAGAGCGCTATATTTATAGCTAATTGTCCGGAATCCCTCAAATTTCTGAGAGACCCTCATTAAAAGGTAACAGATATCAAGTTTTGACACTATAAAATTCATGTGCTTATTTCAGGTTTCGCTTGAAAATATATTTAAATTATAACTTTTGTTTTTCATTCAATTAAACTATGAAACATAATTGAAATGTGCATCAGTATTTCGCTCCAGGCTGTGAGGAAAACAAGACGGATACCCGGGCATAATGCACGTCAAAGTAAATGAAACCCTAATACATATATCAATTAGTTTCGGGGAATTTTAGTGCCATTTACAATATTTAAGTTCCAGGTGAAACGAGGAAATATGAGATGCTACTTTTATGGTTTATATAATCATAGTCTACAGCGAAATACGGCGACAGTCTTACTATAATTTTAATAATTAATATTCCAGTTTAAGAAAAAAATTATTTCTAAAGTGATGCAATATATTATAAATTTTATTTTGTATTTGTAACAAAAGGAGAAAAATCGATAAAAACATTCAAGCTCATATATTGTGTGAGTTTATGTTTGATTTTGAAAAAGTGTTATCACATTTGTAAGTTTAAAAAATGATTTAATTGTGTATATTTTTCAAAATAATCAGAATTTCATTTTCACATAATCTTTACCCTTCTAAACAATAGATATTAAAAAATATCATAAAGTAATTTAACAAGCTCTTAAATTTGAAATCAATACTACCAGTTATACAGTTGAAGAAAACTTGGAAAATATTTAAAATAAAAATATACAATTTAACAAAATAATGATTATACATAATATTATGTATACTATATTGACCTACAGTACGAAATTTAAAGTAGATACTATTATGTATTATGAACGGCAATAAATAGGTTAGTAACATAATTTATTAATAAACTACTGATTTTACTTTACTTATAAAATAAATCATATCAAATATAATCAAGTATTACTGTATAACTTTGTGACCAATTATAATTTTTTCTTTATAATTTGTAATTAACACTTGTTTAAACACTTCAAGACATACTTGTACTTATATATGTATTATAAAAGATAATCATTATGCTATAAAAATTATAAAACTATTTATAAATTCCACTATATACTATGCAATATTGCAAAATAGGCCATATTTTTTAGATATGTACATGTACGAAACATACATAATAATAAAAATCAATATAATAACACACGAAAGATAACATTTTGCATGGATTTCATACTGCTATCATTTAGAAGTATACCTACTATGAATTAATTATATAGTTGGAAATATAGGACAATTCACACAGATAAAAATATAGAGAACTTATTCGTCAACAGGTGTAATTCATAAAAAATAAAGGAAGAAAACAGGCATTTAGCTATATCTAATTTTACGCATATAATTTCTTCAACTTTTATATATTAATTTTTGTCTCCAGTTCTTGTGAGTTTCTACGGTGGGGATCAATAGATTAAAACCGCTTTGAGAAAATGTGTACGACTGCGGTGCTTCTTTCATTTTTTCAATAACTCTTTCGAGCTTAGTGAAACCTCGACAAGCAGGACTCGATTTTCAGGGGTAGGGGGAAGAAACTATAATAGGGTGGAGTAATAAATAGTATACTAGAGTAAGTTGCACCGGTTGTTACGACAGACTTGTTTGCCGAACTCTCAAGGAGTGACAGTGGAAGCGAATGTTTACCGAAGAAGTGATTAGTGTCAATAGATGTTCATTTTTGGAAATTTATTATCGTGCTATACACCCCTCACTGCTCAGTCTGCCAGTTCTCTCTATTTTCGTCCCCAGTATTTGTTCTGTAATACATGGGATCAAAAATCGCGCACAAACTAGGCAAAGGAAATACAAACAGTGGCAAAGCTAAATGTTACGTTGATAGAGTCTTCTAATACACAAAGACTATAAACGGACCGTTATAAATGTATACGTCAATAGGTTGTTATCGTATCCATATGCCCTTGTTTAGATACTATAATTTTACTCAAAAGCAAGTTTTAGAATAGCATAAGTAATATACATAAGTATCTATAATTTGAGCTGAGTATTTTAAAAATACCAGGCAATGTAAATGATATGTTTGCTAATAAAAATTTAAATATCTCAAATGAACCACAATTTTAGCCTATTAATAATTAATCAAAACAATTAGTAATAGGTACACATCTGTCTAAATAGAAGCTATAAATCAGTCACTATAAGTATGACATATAATAAATAGCTTAGCTATATTGCAAATTTAAAACGAAAACTATTCCTAGAATTGCTTCGAAGATAATTCAAATTTATTAAATGATGTTCTAAATCAGAAACGAAGGAACAAAAAAACTACTTCAAAGTCAGATTAAACAAATTAGCGACTGGCTATAATTAAATTAAACTA
Organism: Invenusta paracnida; assembly: GCA_036023295.1. Taxonomy (NCBI): domain Eukaryota; kingdom Metazoa; phylum Platyhelminthes; order Proseriata; family Coelogynoporidae; genus Invenusta; species Invenusta paracnida. The sequence goes on from JAYRBW010087692.1 coordinate 65,645, forward strand.
ATTTATGCCAGCTGAATTGCCTTGCAAACATAATACAGACAAGCGAAAGAAACTGAGCAACAGAAAAAGCATAAACTTAATTTCTTTAAAAACAATAGTTTATATAATTAAACGACATAAATATTCATTAAGGATGTAGTGAAAGATTACCAGAATCAGTGTTAATTGTTTGTTTTAATTGTACTTTTGAATGTATTAACTAAATAAATAACAAATGTACCACAATATACAAAATACCACTGTGGAAGTAGAGCTGTCCTGGACAGAGAAGCAAAATTATCACAATCAAATATCTCAAAAACAAAAATGTAATTACACATACTACTACAAACATAAATAAGTAATACAATGCAACAATGTTTATTTTTAAAGAATATACAAAATAAAATGACTATTATGATGCATAATCTAGTGTTACAATTCAGCTAGTTTCAGCAGCAGTCGTTGAGGCACTAGCGTCACCCGAACCATCTAAATTTACTCTATCGGTCTTTTCTTCCAAATCGTTAAGTTTACTGTCATCAGAGTCATCAGTTGACGTAGCTCCCTGCTCAGATGTGTTCGCTGCAGTGTTTTCAGCTTCCTCTTTCGCCTCTTTATCGGCTTCCAATTTGGCAAGTTTCTCGGCTTTATCCTTAGCTTCAAGACGTAGTTCTAAAAAATAATACATTTATTTATATTTAATCTGCTTATTATTTTTTAGAAGTAAAAATAAATTATCAAAGAAATTTATTTTTAACTTTAATAATGTAATTTTTTGGTAATCGTTATTAATTTAAATAATCAGTATACCACATAGTCAACAAATCTAAACATCTGAAATAGAGATCTGTAAATATATACAGAGATAACACAGCAAACCCTCAATACACAAACCTTTAAGGAAGGAATACAACCTGTAATCCAATTATAAGTCAGGGAAAAACCACTACGCCATAAAGCAACATTTAGGATTACTTTATAACAAATTACACTGAATTTGATAACAACAAAACGGCTTGTCCGATGACGTACATAATATTAAGCAAAGTTATTTCTTTATCTTTAGAATGATGCAGAACAAATTATTGTTCCAGTAAAATATTAACCAAAAAACTCGAAATTAAGTTGCAAAAGGAGCATTTCATTTTAGATATAAATAATGTCAGTTTGTCTCAAAATATTTTTAAAATTTAGGTGCCATACGAATGTAGTATAACCCGCTATGTAGTACAAAATCAGGAGTATATATAGGTATACACACGCATTAACTCGAACGAAAAATTCTAGCAAGCTTCGACAGTAAAACGGTTAAATAGACTACTTTGTAGCCATGAAGCTCCTGTTAAATAATCAGCATAAATGATATTGTCACACTGAAATAATTACCATCAGTACTAAAACATAAAAATCGATAATGTAAAGTCAACTGTAAAGTAATAGAGAAATCAAATCTTTACCAATAATAATGAACTAAGCATATTGCATATAGTTTAACTTCTATACATTAATTTGATAAAAAGTAATACATTAATTGATATATTATTATACTGCTTATTATATTATGTATTATTAGTTTCAATAACCGAACAAAAAATAAAAATATATATTTTAATACAGTTAGTAACTAGAACTACTTTTTACGGCAGTAAGTGTGTTAATATTAAATATTCAATATATTTTAAAATAATATAATATTAATATAACTTTAAATATTTTTCATCTAGAAGGTGAAAGCTTTTAAACTGAAAATATCATAATATCAACGTATAAAAACAAAATAAATACATTGATTTGCATTTGGCCACTACATATACAGATTCTATTTAATTTTATTGTAATCCACATATATTTCAATGTTTATATTGGTTAGACACAGAAATTCATTGGTTAATCCATCTGCAAACCAGTTTCCATGTAATTAAAAACAACACTATTAACAAATAAGCAAACATATAATAAAATAATAAACAACAACATTACCTATCTTTAACCAAACATAAGTTAATACAATTGAGAGAACGAACTCGACAAACTGACTCACCCTTAATCTTAGCGCAGAACTTCTTATGCGTAAACCAATGCAGCTTCTGACAGGTTTGTGTACAGTAGGCTACACCCAGGCAGGCGGAACACTTCTTCACTTTGGCGACATCAGCGCAGGCGGTGCACAGAGTGGTCTCATTATCGGGGAAGAACTGCTGTCCATTGAGATGGGAAGTAATCACCTCAAGTGCGGTTGGAGAATTCATATCACCGACCTCCATGCCCGACAATTCACGCACGATCTGTTGGAGCATTTGAGACTGAGCATACGGAAACTCCTTGAGACTCGCGCGTAGCAGACGTTCCGCGCCTGAAATAAAAATTGTTATGCTTGAAAATTAAGTAAATTTTTCTACCACAAATACTCCTTAGTAGTGAACTATTTGTAATATCTAGAGTTTAAATTGATAAAAATGTTTTTAACAGTTATATAACAGATTTACAAAATAAAACAAGCTGCTATTAAAAAGCTTGACACTTCATCGACACATTACTCACCTTCTGGAAGACCCACAGGTTCCATGCCGGCAACTAGCTTCTTAATAAAACCCTGCAAGTTTGTGTGCTTTTGATCGAGGCGGTATTTGTTAGCCCGACGCAGAACCACAGAGATGATGTGTAATTTGATCGAGAGAACCTCATTGATGTAGGGGTGACTAAAGAATTTGGTCCGCAAGAGTTCCAGCACCAAGATAGCTTGTTCTAGGTGCTGCAGCAGGCTGGGGTTGGCATCCACATGAAGACACATCTATAGAGGGGCGAGGTAATAAACAAAGCTATAACTATATTAGATAGCAAATAATATAGACCATATTTTAATCGGCGGATTTGTATTAATTATATTATAAGTTTCCAAAATAACCATACAAAACATGTTTTACTGTATTAAAAAAATAAACAACTTTAAACACATTACCGACACCATCAATGAGAGTTAATAATTTGATTGTATTAAATAAATAAACCTTTTTTACTAATACATTTTATACAACATTAATTTCTAGAAGTGGTGTAATTTTTAAATCAAATAATTATAAAATAATAAGAAGCGATTGTGAATAAAAATACATCTTATTATTATTTTATATTATAGACGACTAAACACTTGTTTCAACGCCTAATTAATACTTCTAACAACACGCATGTTATGTACAGCAACCCAGCTGTGCACTTAACAGTATAAGAAGGCTTGCAGACAACTACAATTTTAAACCTACAAAGGTCTGCTGGCGGTGGTTCGAGACTAGTAACGTACTCCTGTAGTAAAGTGTTAGCACTGTCGTATTCAATCAATAATTGGGCTGATTATAAAAATATTTTTCCAGTTAAATAATGATCATTTATATATTATGTTCCTACATAGTACTTTTTTTAAAGACCATGTTTAAATGTCATATAATGTGTGATCTAAAATATAACATACACATTATAGGATTTAGGACGTTAATTCGATTATTTTATTTCCTACGACATTTATGATAGAGTAGCGTCAGTCAAAGCGGATAACAGCGTCACCTTGATAGGACTGAGGTTCACTTGAACGACGAGAGCGTGGAGGGGTGAAGCGGCCTCGGGATGAAGTCTGACCTCCTGTTTGGGACCGTCGGGTTTCGTGAAGTACTCCACTTCATCCTTGCCCAGGAAGTTGTTGATCACTGATACTACCTTGTGGTTTCCTGTTGGTAAATATGCAGATGAGGGGAGAGGACATAAACCATCAATAATAGATTAAATGCGTTATGGTCCGACTTTAAAATTTGAAATTCAAGTTTAATTGATTAATATTAAAGCAAAATCAGTTAATTTGAAGTTTGTATTATTTGATTTTTTTAATAACCAAGAATAAAAAAATAATGTTATACTCACTAAATCCAACTATACTCTTTTTTCGTACGTCTCTTTGCATTATTCTCTAACAAGTTCAATTTAAAATGAAATTGTAGTAGACAAATAAATGTATTACACAGTCCTTATGTTAAATGTACATAATATAACAACATGATTACTACTATAAATGACAGTATAATGTTGATAGCAATCTTTTTATAACGAAAATATAACCCTATTTATATTAAAAAAACTAAACTATAATTGAGTTCCAAAAGAAAATATCAACTATTTTCATTAAAACTTTTATTTTCATATTAAGAGTTCGCATAATTTTAATAAAATTGCACGAGAGACTTATACAACTAACATGTCTATAATTTTAATGAATATAAAATAATAGCAAAATTCTATAAACAATAACAATTCTAGGTAAACGAGCTTACCAACAAAAGCCGCCATCTGTGTAGCCGTACGTCCCACTGAATTTTGCCGATAAGTCTTGGCTCCAGCTCGCAATAACTTTTCCACAGATTCGATACTTCCTAAAGTACATAATTCATAAAATAGATGTTCGCAATATAGGTATAATATATATATATACTTTAATATAAAATGCTTTTTATAAATATGCACACAAGTACATAACAAGTGTTTTTGTTGTATAGTTCTTCTCGGTGTTTTTTAATATAGTATGTATTAATCAAATACAAAATCAATGTACGTGGTGTCTATATGGCTTTAGAACTGCACAATAATCGTTGTTTGAATATTGGCATAGATTTTTTAAATCAAATTTTTAAATTTATTATTCAAGTTTACACGCCATTTGATTTATTATGAGCGATTTCATAAATTATTTAGTTAATGCATGAGGAACAAACGTAAGAAGCATAATAAAATGCAGGACACAATAAATTGATAAATTAGATAAATATTATGATCGTGAATCTGGAAAAAGGAAACAATGTTTTAGTCAGCTTATAAGCATATCCACTGAAGATAACATTGCAAGAGTGTCAAGATTTATTACTAAGGATAGTTCAAGTTCAGTTCGACGAATTGCTATGCAGTTAGACATTTTTGATAAAACAGTACCTACACATAATACTGACAAATAACTTAGGTTTGAATTGTCTTCATGCAAGATGGAAGCCACGTATATTAAGCGAAGAAGAACAGGCTCGAACATGTCATTGATAATATCCATGATACAGTAATCGTGACAGATGAAAAGTGGCCTTATGCCAATCTAATGCCACCCACACAACAAATACGAAAGTGGATTGATCTAGCTGGAGAGCAACCAAAATTAGATCATAGGATAATTAGTGATAAAAATATCTAAATATGGTTGGTGCTTTTTCGTGGCGATTATATATCAAAATGTATATTAAAAGTTCTTGACATAGAAGAAACCAAAAATGCTGACAGATATATATATATTTCATTTCTGAGGGTGAATATCATGTAATTGAGATGAAGTCTCACAGTAATGCATAACAATGCAAGGTTACATACAGCCAATAGAACAAAGAATCTCTTCACTAAACAAGGATTGTCATGCTTTTCAACCTACAATTTGAAAGGCGTAATACAATCTTGACACTGCCATGGACGCCTGCGAGCTATACTATGTATGAAATATTTACAGACTACATCTAGTATATATAGTATAGCTTTTTTCCCATTCGGCGGCCTTACGCCTGCCCGACACACTCTGTTATCCAGTTGATGGCATTCGTGATCATTTGATCATTTCCGAGATCATTGAGAAAAATGATCTTCCATTTTCTGCAAGCAGCGATCTTGAGGTTGCGGCATCTCATCACTATTATTCAACGTTTTCGGGTTCCCTCTTGCACCATCTGCATCTCTCGTCATTATCCAAACCAATCCTTTTGCGATATTTCCCCACCAACATAGATTCTCCACACCTCAACTGCGACATAATCAGGTGGTCCTTCCTTTCTAACGAGTCCCGTTTGTTCAGATATAGTATAGCTCGCAGGTGTCCCTGGCACTGCTTATGATATTGAAAACATCCTAAGAGAGGATATGACACGACATAAATTAGAGAAAAAATATGCCTTATTTACGATTTAAGTGATGAAATGAATATTGGTGGTGACTAGTTGAAAATGTAAGGATAAAATGTGCACCATAGAACCATATTAATACATGAAATGTTTAAAAATTATACACAAGTCCTGTCAAAATATCTAGGGTGATGCAAAAAAACACAAATTGAATACCATTATTTACCTTAAATCAAATTTATGTATAATAAATCGCATTATTGCAAGTTTACATTTCCTTTAATATAATTCGGGTAAATGTTTCCTAACATTTAGAAATCGAATAAAAATACAATAGAATTCAAAAAAATCAAACAATGTTTCTAAACATATTACCATGTAATCAATATGTGTCGCTTTCTAATCGACAATTGAAAATGTCAATAACTGATAATATTTCGTTACTCCTTTTCAAAATAAATTAGACAATAAAAACAATTATTTTTATCATTAAATATATTCAACTAGGTTTGTCCTATAGACGGACATTGCCAAGAATGATAATATTTATTATATGAATGCCAAAATAAAGCTTTTTTCGGTTACAAATACTGAGTACTAATTACATAAAGATTAAACATATTTGTAGTTGTCAAAATTGAATTGTGATCTTACGATCACCAGAGGTATTATCTGCAAGAATAATACTATTTATTTTGGAATTACAAAATATACACCTGTGCAACAGTTTAGTTCAATTGTAATACGACATATTATATCGATATATATAATTTTAAAAAGTAAGATAGCAAAATTAATAAATATATGTATAAATAGGTTTAAATTTCTCGTAGCTGACACATTCCTAAGTGTTGAAAATTATTCCCACATTGTATATAAACACGATATTAAAGGAAAGTCACATCGATGAAAATTAGCAACATTACACTGTGTTGACATAAAAATCTGACATTTATATCGCCGAAAATTTGCAACTATAATACAGACCTATAACAAACATAATATGCTACTCGTTATAGTGGAACTGTGCACTTACTTACTGTGGAACACATAATTATGTATAAAGTAACAGACTGCCTTACTTGAAGATACCTACTGGAAATATGGTTATTGTATTAGTCATTATTGTATAAGTCAGAAAAAACTGACTCATAATAAACAGTAGTTACACAGACATAGTCAAGTTACACAAATGACAGGCATAAACGTAAGAAATAGAGCTAAACGGAATTTTCATTAATTCTGCTAAGAAGCTCTAAACTCCCCCAACTCAGGCGTTTAGTCAGGAAACAAACTTTGAGGAGATAATATATTGTGAGCAATGTGTTATTTGAGTTGTCTAAAAAGCCTTACTAGTTGCTAAAAGCAACAACAAAGTATGTGCTTAGATACGTTTAGAGAATCTCTATTACAATAAATGGGAGAACCTGTTTGATGATGTAATATAGTAATACACTTAAGATGCATATAAGTCTGTGATTTTCTACGAGAACTAAGATACAGAAAATATGTTACATTGAGAAGTTATAAGCATAGAGATTGACAACAAATTAATGTACACTCATGCACTAAGACTGTAGAAAGAATACTAGAATAAATTAGTGTAGCTGTATACATTTTTTTAAATAAATTAATCAATACATCAAGGGGATTCTAAATTCAACTAAAAATATCAGTATAAAAAGAATTAATGTGTGGATGCAGAATTTTAGTTGAATTCAGAAGCCAAACTAAATAACAATAACATATAACGATTTATTAAATTATATTCAAAATCTAATCATAACTATTGTTATGAAGATCACATTGAGATGTTTATCCATAATATGAGCGTAGATATACTTTAATCACGTGGTTTTAATTTATCTACTTAGGGATAAATAAAGGATTTATAAATGAAACATACGTAGAAAGAGTACACATAATATGATGTATATAAGGATGGTCACTTCCCCCCCTGTGATATCAATGATTTACACTAGTATTTATTTATAAGTCACTTATTTTTGACATGGTATTGTTAAATGAAATATTTAATGTAAAAATACTGAATTTTGTATTTTTAAAGAATATTAAGCAAAAGTACTTCAGTTAATCTGAATTGCATTAAGAAGTCAGAGATTTAGAGAAAATGCTAACCAGCTAATCCAGCAAACATGAGAGCCGTATAACCCATATCATGCTGGTTCGAGTTAGGATCTGCTCCACGGGCCAAAAGCTCCCCTACCAAGGTGGCGTTCCCTTTATAGCAGGCGTGTTGCAGTGGGGACATCCCATTCTGAGGGTTTGGATTAATAGGGACGGAGAGCAAAGTGTTATGACTGGGAAACTAATGGTGGCCCCAAAGCTACAAGAATATCCTCTGGCAAATTATACTCCACAAATTAAGCGATAAAAATTTAACTTTTTAAAATTATGTCAAATGATCTAATGTGTTTAGAACAAATTAAGAAAACAATTACATTCAAATAATGTTTCCAGAGACTGTCCAATAATATGTTGATCGCTTAGAAATACGAATCTTTCTAAAAAATAGTTCATTTTGAAAACTATTTTTTTTGTAAAAATATAATTACAGTTAAATCTGGAGGTTTCTGTCATATATACTAGTAAGAAAAGTTAACTTAAAGTTGTATTCGCTTAAATAAACTTCTTTAAATATCGGTAATGTTTTTCTATTTAAACAAAGTATATAGTATAAGAGAAGTCATTTTTCTGCTATAGCATATGCTATTTGACCAACATAAAAACAAAGGTAAATACTGTATGTAGAGTGCAAAAACTACAGAAATATAAAAAACAGTAATCATTATATTAAATATTATAGTTATAAGCACATGACAGGTATCTTACATTACATTACATTAACCACATGTAAATTTTCATATATATAAATACAGTGTTAAATATTTGTTTACCTCGTCTAAACAATCCACATAAACCGAGGGAAGAATAAGAAAACTTTTGGCTTTTTCGATATCGCCTGCAAAGAAAAAAAAGTTTAAAATACAATAAGGAATTGTATAGCAATATCTATTTATCAAGATTATATTTATGTCAATATATAAATCTAACAAACCTTTATTAATTGCTTCAACCAATTGTTTTTCTTCCTCTGTAAGTGGTCGATGTTGATTTTCTTTTTTATTGATGGTTTTAACTTTTGGTTTGACATCCGACATTTTGATTAATTAAAATGTCTAAAAAATGAAGTATACATATGCTTAGTATGAAAATATAGACATATTATTGTTAAATTTCAATGACTTAAATAACACAACATCGAAAAATCATATGATATAGTAAGTAACACTAATAAAATATAATATATAGTAAAACACAACATCATCTAGAACACATACAATAACTTTGCAAGATTTAGCTCAAACCTAAAGCAGTCATCACTGATTGCTGAAATTCACTATAATTATTGATATAGAAACTGTTGCTGCCCTCATAAAATTAGCATTGTTAAATTGCTAACAACAAACTTATTTCAACAAATAAAAACATAAAATAAATTATACTCAATAATAATAATAATAAATTAAAGAAGCGAACAGCCACTTCTATTTATAAAATATATCAATGCACAAATAAATGTAATAGAGATATCACGATTTATTATAACTTACTAAACGACTGAATCTAGTCATACTGTAATGGTAAAACTCGAGTATATTATTGATAGCACTAACATTTTTCAATTATAATTACACAGTTTGTAGCAATAATTGTTACAAACTGTGTAATTATAATTGAAAAATGTTGTATAATTATTATACAAAGTTTTAATTTATTTTAAAGTAAAAATATAATGCATCTTAGTCACTTTTAATCATTTTTTATGAAAAAGAAGAAAACATGACTTAATATTTAAAATTATATAATGATCATTATATAATTTCTAATTTTACATATAATACATATTGGGACCATTTATTAAAGCATAAGTCAATGCAGTCTGGTTTGTTAAATTGTCACAGATATAAAAAATGATGAGAATGTTAAAAAAAGAGGAAAAGTTGAGTGTACAATTTTTAAAAGGAAATAAATTAATATTATTCTTTATTAAATTACTACAAACTGGGGAAGGAAGTTATATTAGTAAAATGTAATGTGATAATTTCCATTCGTAATATGTACTATAGAATAATAAAAATGCCCAATATACATAGAATATAGAATTATAGAAGCATAAATAATACACTTGATTTTGCAAATATTCCATTGGATGTTTGAAGTATTGAGATATCACATTCACACTACAAAATCTATTTGCCATAAACACAAATAGTCATTTTTTTAGAAGTTGAAAAACCACATTAGATTCAGTTTTTCTAACTTTACAATGTAATAGAGAATATATTATAAGACATTCCAAATAGAAATTTGAATATCTTATTGCATGGCATCATGTAAAAATATTTGTAGTTATATTTAAATGTTTACTATTATTGTTAGTTAAATGAATTTATTGCAAATAAGTCTAGATGTATTGTCACATACTGCAAATAGAACAAAAGATGATATGTCACTAATGGCAAATAAGCCCAGATGTAATTGCAAATTTATCTATTTTTTGGTTTGAAAAAGAAAATGGTAAAAAATAAATCAAGAATATTCTAAAACAAAATTTCGTTTTGGGTTTATATTTAACACTATTTTTATCAAACATGTCATTTAGAAATTATAACTAAATTATGTTTTAAAAAATGATTCATAATGATGCATAATATGTACAATAAGGCTAATATTATTATGTACACATAATTAAAAATGTTCAGCAAAAGTTCAACATTCAGTACAGCATGCATAGATATTTAAAAGTCAAATGAGCTGGCTTTAGTCATGTATTGAGAAATTAATTTATAAGTGCTGTGATTAAAAGTGCTTTTATAGTGTGTAAAAATTTCTACTAAATTAAAAATGAGGCAGACTATGACAGTGATTAAAAGTCAACTTGCATTGAGAACAATAAAATCAATAGAAATCTTATTAGCTAATAAGGGATCTGACAGATTTACTAACTAACTGCACTGTACCACTGAACATGTAATTCTTAAGAATATTAGATAATTGTCAATTTATGGACTTAAAAACTAATTATCTAAGCTCTATGACATTGGATCACAACAGTTTTAATATATTTTTAATCCTCTCATTTTACTGTATTAGCAAACAAAGTTACAAATATTATGTTAAAGATACAAAGTTTGTTATTAGATGAAAATTTGAGAGATAGAAAAAATTGTTCTAAAATGCTACATTTTGAAGTGCATCTTCTAAACTAGGTACTGAACTGATTTTCATGAAATTTTCCCATCAGATAGATGTATGAGGGGGTTTGTTAAGTTATTTAACAAATTTATAATATTTATTTGTTATTAAAGTAACAACCTGTTTACCTATCACAATTTAAAATTATATAAATTACAATAAAAAAATCAACTTATTTACCTATCCACCAAATTGGATGTGAAAACTCTTCATGACACAGTGCATTATACCTAGATAGATATAATTAATGCACAATTAAATTAATACAATACACAGTAGATTCAATGCAAATTTAATAATACACCTATATACATCAATCTAGAATATCATTGCACACATAATATATAATAAAAAATGTTGAATGCAAACATATTTATTTATAAATAATTTTCACCCAACTTACAGTTTTAACTCTTATAAAAAAGTGATTTGAAATTTTTGAAAAATCGAAAAAACACTTGAAAATCAGAAAAACGCACTTAAAACTGTACAAATTATGATTAATTGGGGAGAGTAAACAGGTCTGTTGTATACATAACTGATAGTTTTTAATGTCACACCAGCCCTGGACATTTGGACAACAGTTACATAAATAAAAAATTACACTTATATTTTTTGTTTCACTAGATATACAATGCATACTATAATACTTGCTTTATAAAACTGTTAAAAAAAAAGCCTCTATAAAAATGATAATTACAAAATTTCAGTTTTATGACTTTTTATGAAATATTTCAGATTTTATGATTTTTTATTGCCCTTTTTCAAAATTTCATTTTTTTTGGCATTGATGTCTTAATGTTTAAATCAATTTATATTTTTCTCTGCAGCTGTTTGAAAAACAATCCATGTTCAACCCATACATACTGCATAGTTAACTTAGTAAAGTAGCTAATGACCTATTGGTATAGGTCTAGATAGTTTACTTAAATAATAATTCTAACAGAAATTATTTCTTTGGTTTATTTTATAAGTGACAGTAATGTATGTACGTATATAACCTTTCCACCACATTTGTCACCACATTAAAAAAATTAAACCAAAATCGAAACTAAAGCATTCTCCACATTCATTGCCATGTTCGATTTAATAAAAATAGTACAATAACCAAATCTATTATTTATAATTTAAATAAATGTATCACTAACAAATTTAAATGAAATAATTTATATTTTCTACATTTTAAGAGTAAATTAAGTATCTTAATGTGGTGGAGACCATCAAGACATTCATTTGAATATGGCGATCAATGTTTTTCAGAAACTACACTTCATGAACAGTATTCTAGAGTTAACTTGGTATCTTTGAATGTGGTGGAGACCATCAAGACATTCATTTGAATGTTGCAATGAATGTGGCAACGAATGTGATGAAAAGGTTATATATGTTGTTGTTTTGGAATAATAATTGTGATTTAATGTTAAAATATCTTAATTATAAATAAAAAATGCAGAATAATTAATTATGGGGAGACTACCAAAAAAGTGCAGAAAAAACTACAAACTAACAGTAAGTCTAAGTAGGTACAGCTATCAGTGGTCATCAAGAATCTAGACTGGTTGTAATGACATGTAAATATAATTTTAAAATTTTTATATAATATAAAAGAGGTTAGTGTTATTTATTTCATATTAAAAAGGTACATTTAGTACAATTACAGATCTACAATTTTCTATTGTAAATTTTACTAATGGTGTTTCCTAATGTTTCACAAACTATAAATGGGAGTTTATAGAAAACATTACATATCTCCAAATGATGTTTAATTGAATGCATTTTGATTAGATTGCATATAATAGGTATAATTATAGTTAAGCAGTTGATTTATTTTTATACATTATATCTTAGAAAATTCCTTTATATTAGCTATGTTGTCTAAATTATATTCTGTTACAATAGTATAAATAGGTATAAGTATAAGCTATAAATGTTCTTAACATATAAATAAGGTATGCACATAATTATAATCAATATTATATAATCAAAATATACAATTTTAAATAATAAAAGTAAACAAAAATATTAGAATATAAAAATATACACTAAAGAATTTTTGAAGTACAATCAAATATTTAACAATATTTACCTTGAAATATGTATGCAAATATAATTATGAACCATTCTTAAGTGCAATATAATCATTTTAAAGTGTATTTTTTTTTAGTTTCATACATTTAGGAGGACATGAGCGTATCTATTATTGAAATAATTAAATTATAATGACAGTGTCAACCAACCTGCAAAACCTGCAAATATCCTGCAAAATTTAGACTTGTAATTCCCCTAAATATGTAATAAAACATTGTACCATTTTTATATGAGCAGGTAGAATTGCTTTTCACCATAATAATGAAAAGAGTTGTCTAACCATCTGTTATTGAAACATGTGACAGTGGTTCAAAGAAAGTAAACTTGCAGTTAGACACTACCAACCTAGTTAACCCAGAAAAGGTTGGAATTGGATTTTGAGCAAAGTTTGCAATCAGAGATGTCAAAGAATTAGTTACCAGTAGTCAGATCTCTGACTTCATGAAAACATGCAGCTCTTTAGTATCTATCCTCAAAAAGCTACAGGCCCATAGTCCATTGAAGCACTCATTTGTTTGTGGCTGTGCATGTTTAGACCCAGAAATCATGAGTCTACCAGACAATGAACAAAAAGAAAAGCTTCTAGATCATGCCCTGGACATCTGGTGTGGCTGAGAAAATCAAAATGCAGTATGAGGATCTTTGTAACCAAATAATTTTTAAAGAGAGACTGCTAGTCTTTGACAGAAAAACAGAGTGCTTAGATGTCTATATTTTCTCACTGTTCAACAACTCACCTGGATCCTCACTAGAACTTCAAAAATGTATGAGATTAGTTCTATGTTTGTCTCATGGTCAGGCATCTGTGGAACAAGGTTTCTACCTAAATAAAGAACTTGGTTGAAAATCAAAAAGAATTGCTGATTGCACAGAAGCTCATCAAGGATTTTTTACTCAACTGTGACAAAGGTATGATAATGCAGATTGTTTTAACTTATTTTATGTTTTTTTCTTGTTAATAATAAATTCTCCTGATGTTTCCAATATTTTAAACATGATGTTTAATTAATTGGTATATAAAATGAAATATTAGCTACAATAAATAGATCTACTGTGGAATAAATAATTTTTTTTACTTAATACTGACTTATGTTTTCAGGTGGTCCTGCTTCCATGTATGCTGTTGACAAAACTATAATATTGTCAGCAAGAAATGCCAACTCTCAATGGAAGATGTCAGGAGAATTAGCTTTGACAAAGCATACCAAACTGCAAAATAAAACAGCTGAAAAAAAAGAGACAAGCTCAAGAACTATTAGAAAAAGAATCAGACAGGAAGCAATTGTGCCTGCAGTTGAAGCAACTTGAATGTTGAGATATCATCATTGAAAAATAATAAACTTGTGTTCTTCTTCTGAACTAACAATTCATTTTATTAATTGTAACACTATAGTATTGATAACGTTTCAACTATAAATAGTTTTAATCAAATCATAATATAATATTTATATAATAGGTACATAAATTAATAATGTGAATAAAAAAATGTGACTTGTAAAATAATTTTAAATCCTGCAAAAATCCTGCAAAAAAATTATGACAAACTGGTCAACACCCTGAATGAGTATCTACTATGTGCAAAATTATGCACGATTGAACTAAACTTAAAGAAACTATTTACATCAAATGTTGTTTGCTAAATCTAGTCATATATATATATACTTTTCCATAAATATTGTATCTCTATTAAAACATGAATAAAAATCTAGTATTTTCAGTTCCAAATAAGACAATTGTATTTTAATATGATACAATCACAATTCAAAATGGATTATGGGATGCCTGCCTTTCACACTGCTAAATTGAAATTCAAGGTGAGAATGTTAAAGTTCAAATTGAGATGCCCAGCCATCTCATTTTAAACTGTTATCAAATTGAAATTCAATGTAAGATTATCACAGTTCAAATTGGGATGCCTGTAATTCAAAATATATTTAAATGTGCTATACTTGGTATTTTACAATTCAAAATGAGATATCACAAATCAAATTGAGACTAATCTAAAACAGTTTCCATTCAGCAACTTACAATATAATTTACATAGGTAGTCTCATAGGGACTTCCATCCCACCAGACCCGCAGCTCCTCAGGCTTGAAGACTTTATAGAATATATTCCCATGTAGCCTTTTTGGTCTCTGAAATGATGGTGTCACCTTCAAAAGACCCAAATAGCTGCTGCTTGTTTTCTTTAATAAGAGTTTGCATACAGAGAAAGTAGCTCAGCCAAAACTGCCTTACAGTAATGATGATGGAAATTCAAAAACAAATCAACACTAAACCCAGTTCCTTCAGAATCATACTAGCTGATATGCAAAAAGCCTTTGACTCAGTCGAACACAAATTCATCTTAGAGAAGCTTGAAGAAATCCCTTGCTACATTTCTTGGATCAAATTCTTTCTCAAAGACAGGCAGCAACAAGTTAACATCAAAGCCTGTGTCTTATTGGCCTCCAAAACGAAAATGAGAGGACTTCCTCAGGGGACTATAACAGGTCCCAGACTACTTGTCCCCCTTCTAAACAACCTACAACCAGTCACTGCCAATACAACCTTTATTAAGTATGCAGACGACATGGTTGCCATCCATAAATTATCTAATTCTACAATAGACCAAAGTCAGGAAGAAATGACAAACATTAAGTGTAGGCATCTAAAAAGGAAATGATCCTAAATGTCAAAAAGAATGAAGAACTATTGACAAAACTGCTCAAAGATCACATAACTCCACCTCTTCTACTTGACAATGGCCAACAAGTTCACAAAACTAAATTATCAAAAGTTCTAGGTCTCCACATCAACTCAAATTTTAACTTCAAACAACACATTAGTAAAACAGCCAAGAAATGCTACTGCAAACTCTACCTCCTTAAAGAGCTGAAACGAAAAGGATACTTCAAGCAGAAATTAAAATACTTCTACTCATCATGCATTTTACCCACCATGATGTACGCATTCACAGCTTGATGTTTGACCAAAGAAAGCAACCTGCTACCTTTCTACCAAATCTAAAAGAAAGTACAGAAAATCATTGGAGACAACATTGAAGACTTGAAGACAAACCTGAAAAACAATGTTACCAAACTCTTCAACAAAGCCACAATCAACAAACAGCCCCTTTTACATACTTTTATCCCTAAATAACAACAAGGCAACACTAGACAACACAAACACAGGAGGCCTGACAGACCCAGAACTGAGATGTATAGGAGGTATTTTGTATACAGTGGTTGCTTCTACTACAATCAATCATTAAATTAGCATTTTACTCTTACTTTATTGTAACTATTATTGTGTTTTGTATTTTTTTTTTTTAATAAAGGCATTATTATTATTATTAAGTCAGTTGGTAAGTAGCATAGAAATAGGAGTGATAAACTTATATTTATATGGTAGTTAGAGTTAGTCAGTGAGTAGTTGCACTCTGACTTAGCCTACAGAGTGTCTATGTACCTCCTACATTCATTAACTGATGAATAACAAATCAGTGGCTATACATGCCAGACATACTTTTGTGTTGTTATGTAGATCACACCATTGCCTATTATTTGCTGTTATTTTTTCTATATTGAACTGGGTTATTATTAGCCCATTTTTTAATAGTTTTATAATATTTATATTACTTTATATAATATTGTTATTATATAAAAAAAATAGAAACAATATATATTTATAATTTCTTATAAAAATATTGGAATGTTGATGATAGTATTTTAGAATAATATGAAATAAATTAACAATAAAAATAATTTATATTTAAAAATATTGGTTTAAAATATTTAAAAATATTGGTTTACAAATAATAAAAGTTATACTTAAAAAAGAGTAAATAAATTTGAAAATCATGAGTTGTACAAGAAATAAATTAGTTATGTAATGTTTATTGTCACAAAGATTAAACTATAAAATATATATTTGTAATATTTATACAAACTGTCATAAATGTGTTCATTAAAAAACTCAACTAGTTTTTGCCCTCTGTAACTGTTCATCATCATCAAACAAATCATTGTTTGCATTGATGATGACATCTTCCTCAACAAGCATGTCTCCATTATCCAAGCAAACATTGTGCAGCAAAAAACATGCAACTGTAATTCAAGCTGTTTTTTCCAGGGCCAACCACTCATCATAGTTTTCAGCACAAGGAAGCACTTTTTTGACAACTCCAAAGCAGCATTCAATAAACTGCTGAGTCTGTTTATGAGCCCAGTTGTAGGCATCCTCAACGAGTGTTTGATTAGGGGCAATGATTGGAGTCACAAGCCAATCATGATTGGGATACCCACTATCTCCATGAAGAACTGCATTAGGAAAAGGTCGATAGCCCGCATTCCAATTGGCAGCCAAACTGCTCACTCACAGAACACAAGCATCGTTAATGAATCCCAGCCACCAAGAGTTTACATAGTACACCCGCTGATCTGGACCACAGACAGCCATAATGTTAAGCAAATGGTTGTGATGTCAATTAACATATTGGTGTTCATTGTTGACAAGAGCTTTGATGTTTATATGTGTGCCATTGATACACCCAGTGACTGACAGCATTCTGGTGAAATTAAAAAAATCCACAAAAGTGGCCATATTTTGGGAAAAATAAGTTCATCATTGTACTTAATAATGTATTATGGCATCACAGATGCGATGCACACAATGTGAAACAGAAGATATCCCAACACTATGAGCATCAGCAAGGACATTTTAAAACTGTTTGTTGCAATAAATCTTAGAAATATTAAAAATTGTTCTCTCAGACTTAATGCAACACTTCTTAAAGTTTGAGGATCAAAGTAGCCTCCAATTCTCAAAAGAACAATTTCCACTACTTATCATGGCAGTCAAAACTTAGATTTAAAGTTATCAAAATTAAATTCACTATGAACTTTAAAATGTCTTGCTTGCTGCCAATTAGATTATAACGGAAATATTGCAGAGATCTGATTCATTTGCAAGTTATTGTATTTTTTTGGTATTTTTAGTTTGTATATTATGTCATTTATGCTTCTTAATGATATAGTTACCTAAATTCCAACATAAGTATAAACACAAAATAATTATTCACATTATCAGCATTCCTGTAGTGGTCCCAGGGGGAGCCAGTCCCCTAGATCAATCTTGTTGCCCTTTTAAAAATGCAACAAGGACTAGTAAGAAACACTTTTTTCGACAAAATATGTGCTTGTTGCCTATAAATAGTACTCCTCTTCTATTGCTCTTCTACCTTTAACTTTGTGTGCCCCTACAAAGTATTGTGCTCCCCCTATAAGAAAATCTGGGGATTGTCCCTGAATCATTCATTAGTTTCATTTATAAATATTGCAATTTATTATCTAGATATAATGAAATGTACAAAAATGTTAATAATAATCATATCTTTACAATTAAATGATTATATAACTATATGATGATTAAATATATTAAGTAATGTGTATAACTAAAATTTTCAATTTTTTCATTATCATCAAGTAAAGTTTATATAAATTAGTAATTTGCAATTTATATAATATTAGTTAATTATAAATGATAGAAATTTATAATTTCATTGTACAAAAATGTATAAAAATGAATAATTCACATAGTAATTTTTAGCATAGTGCATAGGTAAAGCCTTAATGCATTTAGCTTTTATGATCATGTTCCCTCTGTTTTAAATTACATACTGTTCCCATACAGGATATGTTCTAATGAGAGAGACTTGTATAAACTATAAGTACTTTCATTCTATGTGAATGTAATAGGACCTCCGATTGCAACTTACATAATACAGCTAGCTATCAACTGAAACCTGTTTTTTTATATAAAATAATATTTATAGCATTGCTTTCCACACATAATCTTCAAATATATCTAATAATATACAATGGTGAGGTATATTATTTACATGTAATAAAAGTTGTTTTTCTAATGTATTTATAGTGCATATTACATATAAATTAAGAAAATAAGTATCTTCATTAGGTTATTTCATTGAAAAAATCTTTAGAATAAAAGTGAATAAAAATGTATTATTTTCTTAAAAAAGGTTAGTTTTTCTGAAAAATGTTTTTATTATCTGAGAAAAATCATTATGCATAATTACAATATAAGCTATATATATTATATCCTGTGTAAAAGCTAGTTGGGTTAGTGTTAGATTACCCTTGATGTAGTCTAATTGACATAAACATATTAGACATTTTCTAATTGATAATTATGTTTCTCTTGCATAAAGAGGATTAACTTCCATGCTATTATAATATATATGCAGATTTGTATTATATGAGACAAAATGTTATTATTTAATAATGAAATCGAAGAGTAATTAGTATGTTTATAAATTCAAAATAGAACATTTTATTTAGGTTCAAATATTATAATGTCCTGTAAGTGAATAAATTTACAGTATTCACTTAGATAATTGTTTTTAATAACTGCTAAAAAATGAATGGTTATGAATATATTATTATGCTTGTATTTGTCATTCTATAATCAATAAGCACATAGAAATATAATTGATAGTAAAGAGTTTTCCTTACTTGATTGCATCACACTTGTCTATGTATATGTTTTTTAATGCCTTTCAAAGCCGTTTTAAATTTTTTTCTAACAAATAAATATGAACATTAGAGCTAAATTACATCTTAACTTTCTAGTCATATTATGTAAGTCACATGTATTCAACTATATAGATTTTAATAAATAAAGTTCACACAATTGAACAACAATACATTAGTTTATGCATTGAACATTCATATATTATATTAAATTTTACAAAAATAGACTACATTATACTATCAATATCTAAATATCAAACGGATATTTTTAATTTTTGCTCTCTTACAATGTTGTGATCTGTAACCAGATTTCTCGGAGAGTAGATTTCAATTTTTTCTCTAAAGGACCTTTATTTTGAATTTAATGTCTATACATTTTTTGTGTGTTTTTCTTCTTTGCTTCATCATAATCTCATAATCATGCATATTTTGAATCATATTGCAATAGATGTTACTCTGTTTAATGAAATAAAGAAAAGTTTTATTATTTTTCATGGCATTTATTTTTTACATTTTCATTACGACAAGGTCTTATCAAATTACAGAATTAAAATAGCTTTTTTTATATTTTATAGCAATAACGTGGTTTAAGTTTTGTAAAATACAATTTGAAGTATTTTAGATCATACTTTTTCTTTTGTAAATATTTAATATCTTGTACATATACTTTGTTATTTTTAGTGATTAAATTTTGATGTTGACAGTTTCCTTCCAATTAATAATAATTATTTATCTATTAGATTTTTTGTTAATATATATTTAAAACGCCATTACCCTTTTCATTTGTAAAAGATACACAGTTGTACTATGTTTTATAGCTGTATTATTTACGTTTACTAATGTATATTTTATGTAATTTATTATAGGCGTAAGTAAGTATTCTTGTTTATTGCATAAAAATACCGTTTAATTTGAATACCTGGTATAATTTTATACTTTGCACCATTTATGAAATTATGTTATCTTGCATTTATTATTTAGCAAAATCAAGGAATAAGTAATATACACAATGTTGAATTAGAATAAAGTTCTTTGATACTTGATTTTTTAGTGCAGTATCTTGATTATATCTTGAGTAATATCTTGATTAATATAAAGAACAATTTATAAATCTACAATATATATTTATTCATAAAAGTTGTTGAAATACAAAATAATTTCTTTACTGTAATTCTTGTTGATAATAAGGCGAAGCTACATTTATTATATAATAGAGAGTATTAAAGTTTATTTTCTTTTGCATTTAGTATGACATCGCCGATCTCAAAGCGTAAAGTGAGTCATGGTGCTGGGAATGGAGGCCCTCCCACGAAGTCTACAGAACGTCCCTTCTACGTCGCCCCTGAGAATAAGCCAACCCCTGTCCAGATCATGAATGAGAACCGAAGCTGGCTTCAGACAGTTAACACCCGGCGCCCTTTCACACCACGGGATGACACCAGATCTCTCTTCGGCCAGACAACTTCTCGACCGGTGGAGTCAAGGCCCCCCAGTGCATTCAGTTTGGGTGCACGACACTTTGATGAAAGTCGACCACCATCGGGAACTCGATTAACACCATTGGAGCCTGTAAGAAACTTTTTGTGATTTTACATTTTTAGTTTTATTTTATTAACGCTATCAATTTCAAACCAACATTTTCAATTATTTTTTATTAGAAGGTTGCCACATTGTACACCTTGCTGATAAGCTCTGTAAAATTATCAATGTTATTATCATATTATAAATAATTTAATTATCATCAAAATCGTTTAAATAATGAAATGTGTCTTAAAATAAAAGCTTATAAAATATTGGTTTTTTATGTTATCTGTTCTTTGATCGTAATCCGTGATAGTCAGTCAGACAGACTTGAATTTTATCTATTTAGTAAATTTCACGGTTAAATTACGAGATTACAAATTGTTTTTTTGATTGTAGCATTTTATTTTTTCGATCAAATTCAATTTTCTGGATGGAATGACCAATTTACTACATCACCATTTCTGCTGTCCTCTTCAAAGATAACAAGGAAAACAACGAGTGTGATACATCTCTCCATTTTCTTAAGTCTTGAGCCAGTTGCTTGCACTTTTAGTATGTTTTACCTCACTCCATTCAAGTATTTTATCTTTCCATTGTAATCTTGGCACACCCTTTATCTTTTCCGTTCTATATTGCCTTCCATATAGAACGCTACAAGATTTTTGAAGAATTAGTAAATCGCACATTTGGTAATAAAATGAATTGAAAGTTTTAACTTTCTATTATGAGTACATTAGTAAGATCAAAAAGCCTGTTGTCATTTAGCTACCGTTCAAGGGTGACTATGCTACTCTTCTCACAAACAGAATAATTGCTACGTTTAATAAGGTCTACCGAACAGAAAAATTGTATATGTTGCACAACAAATCGAATTCCACAGCGACCCATCAAAAATATTATATTGCAAGTAACCGAGGCCTCCAATATTATTTATAAATTTGAACCATCGTGCATGGATCTCATCGCTGTGGGTTGTGTAGTTTTCCATAATTGATTTTATTCGAGTCTTGATGTGTCGTTTTTCGATGTTGTTCCAGTTTAGTCTTTGAATTTCTGGCTCAGTTATTTTATGGAGTGAGTCATTCGAGTAAGGCATTGTTAGGATAAGATCGATATGATTGCTATACTAGAAACTTATTTCCCAAAAGAAAGGCACCTTAAAAATATCGGAATATTATTAACTAAATTTTAGTAAAAAGAGATAAAATTGAGAGACTGCTCGATACATCAGGAAAAGATTGAGGTGTAGACTCTTTCGTAAAGACTTTGAAAATAGAATAGCGTTGGTCAAAATTTGCGGAAAAACAAATACCAACAGATTACTAGATATCCATTGCGAATCCCCCATCAGAACAGATAATTTCTTAAGTCTGAAATGTATATCAAGGGATATGACTGTCACTATGGGAGTCTTCATCAAGACTCGGACAAAAAATGCGACAAAGCAGATGAGGTGGTGTCATGACAAAAATTGTGTTTCTTGACAAAAAACGTATTCAGTACACCATGTGAATGACATGGTTGTGGACTCGACGTTGTTGCAGCCAAGTAGATCATACAATAACCTCCAACATCTAGCGCTTTCGGCGTGGTGTCTTAGATCAACTCTAACTTGTTACACAAATTGACGTTGATCATGCTTCAGCTGATGGAAGTGTTTTTTATTGATTCACGCAAAACTGTTACCTATACAATACATACTTTTTTTTATCGTGGTACTACTAAAGGGATAAATGTGAAGAATTACTTACCATGTTAAAATCTGTATGTACAATTATACTCGTAAAATATTTTTTATTTTGACATGTTATCTTCGTATTATTTAATTCAGCATACAATACAATTATGAATCCTTCTTAACAACCTAATTTAATTGTTAGTATATATTTTTAATATCATAACCTCTATAAATCTACATCTTCATGTGGTATTTGTTATTAAATAGTGGAATCCTTTTTTCTTTAGAGGGGGCGTGCAGGGGATGGTGATGCAGTTCTTCCCCCAAAACCTCCATCCGCTGATCGATCATCAAGTGGACGCCGCAAACCAATTGTTATCACGCGTGCCGCTACTCTCGGTCAAACCAATGTCATTTCCCAGTCGAACAGTGATCAGTTCTCCAAACGCAGTGAATCTTTAAACAACCGTGAGCATTTATTTATTTATGAAAATGACTTGTAAATTTACTTTTAAAAGTAAATAAGGTGTATTCTTTGTTTATAACGAAAGTAGATATCAATTTTATGTTGATGTTTTAAATCACATCTACCATTTGATTTATTTACTGTAAAATAATTAATTCAGTCCACTTGTCTAAGTTACTAATGCACTGTCACTAAATAGACCCGAAATACCCGATTTTGAACCCTTCACCCGAATTCTGAGCTACCAATAACCCGATTTTTTATGCATATTCCTATAGATGTACTTATATGAAGGCTGCTACAGAAGGCTTCCAATGCTCATACAACTTACAACAAACGAAAACAAAAGCGGTTTGATGAAATTCAGAAAACGAAAGAACAGGAGAAGCAGTTGATATAGCATCCTTTGAAGGAGAAAAGAAGAACAATCAAAAGCTGGTCGATCTGTCAGAAAGCGTGACTGCTACGAAAATTGAAATCCAAAACAGTAGCCCAAAAAGCTAAATTAATGAAAGTTCAAGAAGAGGCTTTGAAAAAAATTAAGGAACGGGATGAGGAATTGGAGCTTATTTTTTAAAGACAAAGAAAAAAAACCGAATCAAAGAAACAATTTGTGTCCAATCGTCATTTATAAAATGTCCTAAAAGGGTTTTTAATAATGTGGATAGTGGTCCATAAGAAATTCCAAAACTATCGATATTTTTGTTTAACAATTATTAAGTGGGATTTTTAATGAACAAATATGTCCCATGATAAAATCACTCTAATTCAACATTTGTGCTCTATAATTATAATACAGTGTATATAATATTATAATTTGTATTAAACAATATATGCTGGATAATTACACTTAGTTATAATTATTCTAATATGTCCCGAACATATTTGGGTAACCCGAAAAATAGCAAATTAGAACTTAGCGACACCGCTAATGACGTGTTCTATTTGATCATTGACTTTTTTGTTATCCATAACACTTACCTATATATTTTACCTACCAGTATTTATAATATATATTAAGACTCTTGGAAGATTAATAATATAATAACATATGTATTGTTATTAAGTAATCAAATTATTTGCATAGTATAACTCTAGTTTTATTAGAATATTCCGTTCTCTTTTATCCTAAGTTTTAGGTTATGTTTGTATTCGGAGCTGGGTAATACTAATATATATTGTATATGAATACAATTTTTAATAATAGAAAAGTATATTTCAAATATAAATTAACCCCATGTGAGTTAGTGCAAGCATTTCAATATAACAAGTACCTAATCGTATACTGTGTTAATTCATATACCTGTTCTTTATTCTATAAAGTGTGGGGATAATATAAGTTGTACTATTTTCCGAATAATAGTCGTGTTAAAATCTATTAATAAGAACCATTAGATTCTAAGAGCTAGGGTTACGTTTCTCATCACTTCTGAAGTGATGAGTAATTATGAGTAATAAGTGACATGACGATTAAGATATATTCTCATTTAACGCTCATAGCTTCTATGTGATATATTGTAAATATTGAAATGTTATTTTTTATAAATACAATTATTGTTTATTTAGATTATTTTTCATATTACAAATATTAAAATATTCGATTTAAAATAATTACAATTAATCCCATAATTTGTATCTTCTTTGAACACAAAACACACAACTTTATAAAATAAAAGGCGTCAAAAGTGACCAGTAATTAGAATCTTAAGTTATTTGAATATTAGAATACATTATTTTATTTTTCTATCAATACTCACAGTTGATAAATATTATTTACAACGTTATAACCATATTACGATATCTATATTAGATAATCTATATTTTAATAGTGGATTACCTTTATTGATGTCTAATCTTATGTTTTTGTTATTTATTCTTATTCTTATTGTTACTTATATAATATTTTGTAATGTTTTATAGATAGTGTATAATGTTATAGTAATTATTGTCTACTTCAACTATTTTCTGATTTTCCTTTCACAATCTTGTAATTTTTATCATGGGATATGACAAGCATAATGTATATTTTCGTTATTAATTATTTTTAGTATTGGGAACCGATGACGACCAGTCCCCTTCCGCAGAATCTACATCACCAACAAGTAGTCAACGTAGTTCGATAACTTCGTTTATGCCATCAGAAACACAGAAACCACCCACATCTCCTATCAGAAAAGTGTACGTATATTCACTAATACTTCTTTATTTGGAAACTTTTTAAAATTGGTTTTACCTAAATAAATGTTAGCAGAAGTAAATTTAGTCAGTCATTTATTATTTATGACTGACTGGTTTTAGGTTAGAAACCGGGAAGCCGGACAGCGGGTACATGTCGGAACATCGCGGTCACTCTGGTGGGTCCAGTCGGGGATCCTCGGCAGGTACTACAGCGGTGGCGTCAACAGCCAGCACCGTGACCAGAACACACAGTGGATCGTCGTCAAGGGGAGGCAGTGCTGGCAAGAAGAGCCAGGTGGGTACATTCCACGTTCTATATATATTCTGAGAATTGTTAAATCGCTATTCGGTCGCAAAAAATTATATTGAAATGAATATTTTTGTCTTGGTTTATTATAGAATCTGTTAAATTGGCATTATTATTTTATGTTCATATTTACATTTAAAAAGTTTAAATTGAATATATTATATTTTTAATTTTGGTTACATTTACTATTTTGTTATAGTAGGAACTGATTAAGCTATCTACTAGTAATGTACAACAACAAAGCTTCAGTATATTTTACTGGTATACATAATGTGTAATACTTAACTTTAAACTAATCAACTTATTTTACATATACATCAATAGCTCGCTTATTTTTACAATTATTTACGTGAAGCGTTATCTTAATGTGGGTTGCATTATGCAGACTGTGGGTGTTGATGAAGTGGAGGAGGATTCGACCTTCTACGACGCAAATGTCGCCCCAATTGTGGACCTGTTGAGCGCTCCAACTAGTGAACTTGCAGACCTCTTGGAACTCTCAGATCTACTTTACAAGCAACTCGAACAGGGGAACTTGCTGGAGAAGCGGTGTCGACATAGGGCCCACATACTCAAGACGGTGTTTCGACTTCTCGATAAGACTGATCCTCGATTGCACATGTCCATTGCCAGGATCATTCTCGCGGTGAGTCTTAGTTACTTAGTTAGTTTTTACGATTTTACAGAGTATTTTATATAAAACTATGTACACTTAAATTTCACTAATTTTTAATTATACAGGGGTGGTCCAATGTGTCAAAACAGTTTTTTTATTCAAGTGTCAAAATGTGTCAAAGCTTAATAGTATTATGAATTTATTTTAATAATGAATAAATTATACTTTTTTGACACATGAATTTAAAATAGACTTGTTTTGACATAATATATCGAACCATTATTTTTAATAAGTCATTTTTTGTATAGATCTTCATGTTTTGCACCCTTTGTCAAGTGAAACCAAATGGTCTACTGAAGCTATTCGCAGGCTGGTGGCTGGTGATAAGACACTTAATGGATACAATGGCCACATTTTCATTTATGCCACAATTTGACAGAAAAATTATCAATTACACCAAGACTGCTGAAAGATGTCCGCAGTGCACAAGATAAATACATGTGTTAAATCACAAAAAAACAGCAGAATTGGCTGCCAAGGTTGCTGCTGATACACCGGAAATACAGCCAGATCCACACACCTAAATGGAAAAAGCAAACAAGCCGATTCTAAATGCAAAAGGACGGGATGGAATTACTATAATGGGCTTCTATGGATGCCAAGGATTTCAACAAAGCCTCTGCCACAAATGTCCTCTTAGTACGAAGTGCAACTCTTTCGCAGAAAGGTGAAAAGCAGAAACATGAAGCCCAAACACATGTTCAGAAGAAGAAGACAAAAAAGAATTGAAATAGTTGTTTGCTTTGGTGTAAATAGTTTCTGATTTTATACTAAATTACATGTTTCTAAGCCGGTTAAATATGCTATTTTGTTTTTATAATGCACGGCACTGTGACATGGTTTATTTCCAAACGTGTTTAAATTTTATAGAAGTACATATTTCACTTCTACCAAACTGAAGGAAAACACATGCATATTATATTATTTGTGTGTAATTAAAAAGGCTTATCCCATAATATTTTTTATAGTTATAGTATTTATAAATTAAAACTTATATATATTTCCCATCTATGTATAGCACCGTTTCTTAACCTTTATAGTTGTAATTCCGCCTTATTGACTATCAAATTTAAATGTTCGTTTTATTTATTTAAAGAATATTCTGTAAGTTCCAGAACCATTTTTAATGATATTACGGTTTTACAAAGTAACAAATTTGTAATATTGTAAACAGGCCATATTGTAAAATATATATCAGATCATAGTCATAAAAAGTAAATAAATTTTAGTAAGATTTCTGCACTTGCTTTTCCGTCATAAATGTGACAATGCGCAGCTGAATTGGGGAAAGCAAATATCATAATTATTGTTTTTGATATCAAGACAAATTCCCCCCTGGTATTCCGAAAATTCGCACCAGGGGAAATTCATCTAAAGTTAAGGAACGGTGATCTATAGTATTACTATATTTTAAAATTCTTTTATTTTAATATGTGATTATGTTACGATAAAGACATTGTTAATAAAAATATAACCTTTTTATTTGTATTTTGAGTTTACTTAATAATGGGCATTAGTTCTTAATGTGTTCCGTTTAGTAAAGCTACCGGTAAACGGTTTACCAATAATGACTTAAGATATCTGTAAAAAGCTTTCGAATGAAAGTGTTAAAAATAGAAAATGTGTCAAAACGTGTCAAAGCAACAATTGAACGTACCACCCCTGTTATAAGGCGTTAACACATTTTTATATATTTAGACAATAGATATCAAAATTGACTTTATCTATGATTTGGTAAAAGCATTTCTCTTTAAAGTCACATGTATTTTCGAAAAAAATACACTTATTATTTTATTATAGAGTAGACATTTTTTTCAAAGAATTTAAATTTTTTTATAATGATTAGTACATTATTGTCTATATCTATAAGATTTCAATATGTGATTGTATATTAATATAACACTAATATGTTAACATAATTGGCACTTATTTGAATTTTCTAATCAAACACGAATAATCCAGGTTATTTAAAATTATAACTATTTATTATCTTTCGAAAATAATACTCCTTAGTTTACTATTTTAAATAACACTTACAAAATATATTTAAAAAAATTTTGTTATAGTCTGATACCTTACATACTTATGGGTTATTTTAATGACTTGAAAATTATTCTAAATACTAAATATTTGTAGTTTTTCATATATTTTACTTTATTAAATAACTACATATTCATGCATGGTTATTTTATTGACTTAAAATTTATTCTAAATACTAAATATTTATAGTTTTTCATATATTTTACTATATTAAATATCCTACTTTTTCTCTGTCTCATTTTAGTTGAAAGTAAGCGGGAACAACTTAAATAATATTTGCAAGTTGATTTATAAAGTGGCGAAGGAACAAGTGAACGATCAGCTGTTTGTGGATAATCGAATGGCGAGTAAGTTCTACCAAACATAATTTTTAACCATTAAAAGTATGTTTTGTTCTATAAAATGTTAATTCACTAACAAAAGATATGATCATTTCAAAAAAATATAACTCACCGTAATTATGTTAAATATTGTAATTTGTTATTGTAAACCTGTTATAGTATTCACCTTACGTTATGCTTGTTAAATGGTTTTTAAGCCTTTCATAAAGCATGATGGACTCCTAAGTACGTCCATTGTTGGTTAGAGTAGATCCAACACAGACAAGTAGACTGTGCTACTTTAGGGTGTAGTCGTATTAATCGTACTATATTGATCTTTAACTGAAATGGGGGTGATTATTCTACAAGTTTCTTTTCATAGTTTTGCACACTATGGACGGCGAATTAAATTGTTGACTGATTAGTCACTACCGTTGTGAGTAAATTTATATAGTATACCGTTATTATATTAGAGCGGTAAACCTCTTGAAGGACAGACTACAACGATATGTTTGGATGATGATGTATGCATTAGGATTGCGTGTTAATTTATTAGATTATTTCTAGAACAGTACTTAAATAATTTAGAAAATTACTTAAAAGTAAATATAGAAAATGTATTGACAGTCATTTTTACATTCAGTATAATAACCTTTTCATTGATTTACACCAAATTATAATTAATAGTTTTTAATTATGTGCAAGTTTCTCTTAACTAATTACCAGGGGCCTTTACTCGAAACATTCGTACGATTAAATTTTCTCGTTGCTACCATCATCGTATATCTATCTACCTTTACTCGAAACCATTTTAATTGACTAATTCGTAAGATTGTACATAGGTGATGTTTAAATTTCAGCATTGCACTAAAGCAATCGTAACTACGAATAGACAATAATGCTATTAGTTTTGATCGTATATTAAATGTTGCTCTAGACCATTCGTTAGTACTAACATCAGTAATAAAAACAATAAATTGGTGTTTCATATTTTACTACATTAATTTGTCGTGTGCTACTTATATGATCAACTTTATATGGGATAATAATAAATGTAGGTTTCTAATTCAAATTCCTTCGAATTTTTTGTAAATTTTAAAAGCTAGACAACGTTATATTTGAATATTTAATTGATTCCTATATAAAATACTAGAATCAGTGCATGGTTTCCAAACGATAGGTATTCAATTTCGATTAAATTTAGGTAAATTTATTTACAATACGAATTACCTAGTAAATTCAAATTACTTGAACTTGTGCTAAGGTACTTCAAGAGAATCCACTTTTTAGTTAAACATATGAAAATTGTTATTTATCTAATATCAGCTGTGCCATAGAGTCTGTTGAATTATGTCATCTAAATACAATGACACATGCATTAAAGGAAGAAGCACTTTTTTTCATGTGCACATTTAGTAGAGCAAAATTGCTTCAATCTAGTTCAATATAATTTCCATTCATTTGCTTTAAATATATGGTCACTAATCAGTGCTAATAATAATGTATTTCACAATTATAATAAATCAAAAAAATTATGAGATACTTCATACCTGCATTGAGTATTTTGTTAGTATATGTATTTTAATCATGTTATTTTATAAATTGACAATATACCAAAATAAATACCCACTTATTAATATCCTCTATAAATTAAGTATATAAATGCAATAATTTATGTAGATATATACTTTTTGCATCATGTTTGGTTTCAAATTGAAGATAATTAAATATACTTTCCATATTTGATTCTTTAGATTCATTTAAATATAAATAAATATCTATTAACTAGATTTTTCTAAAAAAATTCAAATTACGCAAATGTTACCTTTTTATTTTACTTTGAAGCTTTGTTATCAGCATATACATATAATAAATATATATATATATTAATGGAAAACATAATCAGCGTTCAAAAAAGTCTAAACATTAGTTGGAATTTTAAAATATAGTATAATTTATAGTATAGTTTATACAGTATATATATAAATTTATATAGTATAATTTAAACGTCAAATTTGCAAATTTCTGAAAATTACATATTTTAATAGAACATTTAAATTTCACATATTTCCCTGTGACTCACCACGTGTGTATCGGTTTCAAGAAAATGCAAGTGTTAATTCTTCGTAATTCTACGATGTTTGTACGAAAATTTCGAAAAACGCTTTTTTGCATTATCGTAAGAACATTTTATCTTTTCATCGTACGGAATTATACTAGCGAATTTTTTCTAGTAAAGATCTCCAGTGTGCTATATCACCGTGGTAATTTTAATTTAATCAAATGGTTTATTATCATGATTTCTGACTGTGCGTTAGTGAGAACATTATATTATTGAAGGGCTGTTTTATGTAATTCAGATTATTAAGGTTTTGACTTTTGAAGATTCGTAGTTTTTATTTTTTGACTTTAAAATAACGATATCTTTTAATAAAGTGGAGTAATATTAAATATAATCCAACTAAAATATTATTTAAAAAATCAAAGAGTTCCTATTATTTTTCTAAATCATTAGTATTTGTACATATATATATTTCAATAATTAAAACAAAACACATGGCTAATATCTATGGCTATGCGGATAAAGTTTCTAATTTTTTTTTAAATCAAATCCGCATCTTGTTTAGTGATTTATATTGGTTAATATTTAAAATCTTTAAATTTAAATCAAAGTTAAGATTAAATCTTTTTTCTCTTTTCTATCCATCGTTTCTCTCCCAGAACTAATTGTAAAAACTATGAATTCTGCTGACGTGAGTCAGTCCTATGAGGCGCTGGTCTATCTTACTGGAGCCGTTAAATTCTTGACCAGTAATCCCACCCTGGTCGATCAAATGGCGAAATACGGCTGTATCGAAGCTCTGGCTACTCTACAAGCCTCCATTGTTACACACAACGCGGAGGCGGGCAAAATCAATGAGCAACTCGCGCATATTCTTGTCCAGGTAGGTAAAATTTTACTTACATGTAATTATTATACACATTATATCAGTGTGTGTTAGTTTGCATACTTGTCAGCATAGGTACTATAAGTAAAATTATATTATTTTGAAGGTTATTACTATTATATTTAAAGTATGCTAAGACATTTCAACATGTTTTATCATATAAAATAAGCAATGTGTTTCGCTGTTACACACATCAGTTAGCATAATTTACATCACATAGCATTTAACATATTATAAGCAATTTTTAAATGACAATATTATTATATTATACTAAAATTTCAATTTAGCATTTCCAAATATCAAACCAAGAAAAAGTGTTACTATGTAACCGTAACGACGAAGACCATGATTTTGAAACCCTTTAAAAAGTAGTGAATTAGAAATGACTTGAGACATGCCCACAAATTTATTATTTAAATCAATCAGCCAACTGCTTAGGAGGAGAACCAACATATGGATGACTAACTGTATAAATTTATACACGACGGATATAGTTCATATTGTGAGTAACGATAGAATAAATCTTTATTTAACAGTTTACGTAAAACTATTTATGTACACACTTTTTGAAAAGTACCAACATAAAATATACTTTTATCGTATCAAGTCTGATACTATATAAGGTATGTGTGTAGTGCCATTTTAACTGTTAAATAAACCAGGCATATTGAAATAAACTATTATATCATTATACTTGAATTAGGTAAGCCTATTGGTTATAGTATACATTGCAGATAACGTGCGAGAAAATTATAACTCCGTATATGGTATGGCGCTAATATCTTTTGCACTAGTTAAATCAAACAAAATGCCTGAATTATAATATGCAGACATGATTATTATTTATTTTTTATCAATATGCAGACACTATGTAGATTTGTACATATATGAAAATGTTTGAGATACTGGGTATAAAAATATAGCATCACTTGACTTGAAGGAATGCAATGCTAAATATTAACGATATTTTTTCTTTATCTTTTCACTTTTATTATTTGCAGAGGACCTCTAGATTCATTGTTGAAAACTAGAATACAAATTGTTAGCATACAATTAAATATTTTATTTCTTATTATCATTTAGTGACATCGTTTTTATATTACATTATATATCGATTAATTTAATCGCTTTATTAAACTGGATTATAATATCTGCATTAATTTTATAAATGTGTATTACGGTTTTAGTATCAGTTACTAAAACATTTTAATATGTTTACATTCTTTATGGATTTTCCATTTTATAGTTACATAAGTCGATACTCTAATTACTTTCATTAGTAACTATTCTTTCGGTACTATTAGTTTACAACAGAACACATTGTCTATCTTTTCCTCTTTTATTTTATATAATCTATATTTTTGCATTCCAATAATAACAAAAAATGTTACTGTATACTTTTGATAAATACTTTTTGGAAAGTGAGCTGAAACATTACGATTATTCAATATGCATATTCAGTTCTGTAGTTTTTTTTTAATAGCAATTAGTACTGTTTATATAGGTAGGTGTTAGCCATTCACACAGACTCCATTAATAGACATTATAATACAATATTCCTGTTAACTTACTGACATTTCAAATTTACCTAAGTCTCAGAACAATGTGACAGACAGCAGTATTCTATAGTGTAAAACTGACGTTGTGCTTTAATATAATAAAATATGCATAATATATACAAATTAACACGCCACAAACCGGTATATTTTTGGATGACTCGTTGTTATGTGTTTAGTATTAGATTACTGTAGTTTAACGGTTGATATGATATTTATTTTTCCCCATCACTTGCATGCTATAAAACAAAATATTACGGATATATAAAAGTATATTAAAACGTTAATACGACCTTAGTTTGTCACCAAAATAGTGTTACACCGTTATGTATGCGTACTCTTCATTAATTTTGTTTAGCGTTACGTAGTAAACCGCGTATCTTATTATTTTTCGTTTGGGTATTGATTTTTTTATATAAAATCCATTTAATATTTAGTTACTAATGATACTTTTTTATTGTTAATGATTTTTAACAAGAAAAAATTGTATATAGAATATGTCATATTTTTTCTTTTCGGTCTTAATAATTTATTTGGAATTTAGTTGGGAAGTGCCCTTTACCTGACCTGCCAATTGTCCTGGATTTCCATCTGAAATTCTGGATTTTGAAAATTTCATGTAGATATATTTTTTATATGTTAAATATTTGGTGCAAAGTATTTTTACATCAATTAAATCAAAACTTGACTCTTCTGGTGTATTACTATCAAATTGTGTATCTTTTTCATCAGATATTGCAAATGTTATGGTTGGGTCTACTTGTAGTCTCATTGCATTACTACAGAATGAAAAACAATCTATTTTACTTTTAAGTTTAATGACAAAAAAAGCTTCGGTCCAACTACCTATATCAGTAAGTGGAATCCTGGTTAATATTTACTACTATTTTAACATAGTAGTAAGAGAAAGAAGGAATTCGCTGAATTTCAGCTTTTGTTTGATGATGAAATCAAACAAATACTGAAGCATTGTCCTACCAGATGACTATCTTTGACAATTTGTCTGCAGAGTATTGTCAAGCTGTGGAAACCTCTTCATCATTACATGTCAGCAGAACTGAAAGAACTTTAAGCCAAGATTGACAAGAACTAAGAAGAAGAAGAAAAAACGAATTCAGCAGCCTCTCTGCCAGGTGATAGTGTTGTTTCGTCTATGTTTCCCAGTATGGAGGATGAAGAAAATGAAGGAGAAAAACCCTACATTCACCAAAGATTAGTTTGTATTCTATCTTTTCTGAAAAGCAAACATGCTGCTGTTTACTACGAATTTCTTTTGTGGTTTCTCCCAAGTGTAGACAATTTAAATAAGACTTTTCAGAAAGATGAACCTCTCATCCACATCACCAATCGTCTACTTCTGAACTTTCTTCGGGATCTGTTATCTCGTTTCATTAAACCATCAGCACTTATTGACGTCAATAACATTAACTTACAAACTGTGAATTATAAAAATCTGAAGATTCAACAATCCAGCAATGAGATCTTCATTAGTGATCAAACAAAGGAAGGACTAGACCAACTAGCAACAGGTGAAAAACTCAAGGTGACAACTAACATTGAGTCTTTCTATATTGTTGCTGTGCAGTATATATATAAGAAGTTTCCCATCAACAGTGATCTCCTAAGAAACACATAAGTGGTGGACATTCAGAATTGAGTCAATGCCACTTGTGGTCAGCTGGAATTTTTTCTGCCACATCTAAACAACTATAGCAAGGATGCCTTACATGAAGCATTTCTTTGCTACCAAACATTCCCTATGCCAGTAGAAGTGTCTATAGAAGTGACACTGTCAGGCACAACCTCCACATGTGGAAAGATGTTAATGGAACCTTCCCTTATGCCAAGCTTACTTGTGCTATGCTCTCCATACTATCTATCCCTCACAGCAATGCTAACTCTGAGTGCCTATTCAGTCTCATCAGGAAGAACCATACTGAAACTAGATCTTCAATGGGCATTCCCACTCTTGAAGCCCTGTTAATAAACAAGTTAGGTGGATGTATTGAATTCTCTGACTCTGTCCTTGTCAAATGCAAACGAGCCACAATGGAAAGTTTGAAATTGAAGTCCTAAGTTAGGCAAAAATTTTTCTCACTTCCACATTTTATAATAACCCTTTTTTCTCATATTATTTTATGTATATATCATTATCATAGTCTTGTAAATAGTTATATGTGCATTTTTCATTGTTTTATTTGGTTCTTGATGTTTCATACATTTTATGTATGCTTCATTTTATGTAACTACTATAATTCAATTGTTGTAAATGTTGTAAAATTATAAATTTCAGGGATGAAAATTTTCCAACCTTGAAATTTTTGGGATCATTTTTCAGAATTGCTTCTTCTAATATTATATTTAGATGCATTCTAAGTAATAAAACCTCAATTTTTTTCAATTAGTACAATTTAGTACAATTAGTATACCAAAAAAATTTGTCCTGGATTATGGATATGCAAGGTTGGCAGGTCTGCATCATGTTTATGAAAGTAGATGATTGAATCGTTCACAATTAATGTCAATGCACTTTTGTACACGTTTTTGGATGGATGTTCCAACATAGTTAAGCATGTTGGCACTGATATTGACACACTTGAATCAGATTTTGTTTTTAAGTTTGTCAATATTTCTTGGGTGTTGGCAATACACAACAGATTTGAGATGTCCCCACAAAAATAAATCAAGCGGCGATAAATCCAGTGACTGAGGTAGCCATTCGATTGCACCACATTGACCAATCCACCTATTCTTGAATTCACGCTTCAGAAAATCCTGCACAATGGTAGAAAAGTGGGCTGGTGCTCCATCCTGTTGAAACCATGCATCTAGGGTTTCTGCCAGTGGAAGATCATCTAACATAGATACCAAAAATGTATGAAGCATTTGATGATATGTTTCTCCAGACATATTTACATTTAAGTCAAAGAAATACGGTCCCAGTAACCGTTCATCCCATATTTCTGCCCACACCATCACTTTTGGATCATTTTGGACATGAGTAGCCTCTATCCAGTGAGGATTTTCACTGGACCAGTATAGTGCAAATTATGCCGGTTCACATTGCTGCTCAAATGGAATATTGCCTCATAAAAGTTTTGATCCTGCTGTTGCAACCACTTGCAAAATTCTAGACGTTGTGCTGTTGCAACCACTTGCAAAATTCTAGACGTTGGTCCATGTCATCTCCATGCAGTTCTTGAGTTAAGGAAACCTTGTACAGATGAAATTTATTTTTGTGAAGTATTCACTGAATACTCCTTCTGCTGACTCCAGTTTTGAGTGACAACCTCTTGTCAATTTGTTTGGGCTCAATGAAAGATGAGCCAAAACTGCTGCTGAGGTTCCTTCATTGGTAGAACTTTTTGGTATTCCTGGACATCAACTGTCGGACACTTCCACTTTCTTTAAGACGTTTGACTAACCTACCCACAGTATGCTGATTAATTGGACGTCTATCTGGATGATGTTGGTTAAATTCTTCTGCGATAGATCTGTTGGAAGCACTGTCACATCCAAAAATTAAAATTAAATGCACTCTTTCTTCCTGTGTTAATTTTTCACCCATTACAACCATGTACGATGTGTAAAACAACAACAGGTGATCATTGATAATTCTGAGAATATCTGCATTTGTAAATTCCAGAAATCGAATTTATGAAAGGCTATTTTTAGATCTAGATTTCTATTTGGAAATTCCAGGTTAAACTCCAAAATCTTAAAATAGCAGATTTTGTATATATCACTATGGGGCACAACTTTTGTGCCACTCTATATTATACTTATTGAATTATTTATGTTTTTTTAACTGCATGCACTTGTAACTATTAAATTTTGACACCCTTTTATCTTAAATTTATTCAATGGCTCAAGAACACATCATCAATATTATTTTAACATTTAGTTTCTGAAGAGTTTATTTTTTACAATATTATCATTTTTGTTTTGTATATTAATATAAGTTATATCCACAAATGTTAAATATAATATATTTTGATAGATACAAATATAACTATTATTATTATATGTGAATATTTTATATAATATAGACTATCATTTTCTTTTTGATTTTTATTATTTAAAGCTTATATAACTAAATATTATGTTTCTTCATATTTCACATAAAAAGCTTAAATATAGAAAACGACTTCTTTAATATATAATTTAATATAATACTAAAAAAACACATTCTCAATATATAAATTGTAATAATATAATTTTTAATACTGAAATTATACAGCAATGATCATATTAATTTTGATATAACTAGAGTTCTAGATATGTATATATTTTATACCATTATAATAAATAGTCTAACATTAAATTATTGTTTATTCTTGGTTTGTTTTTATAAAATAGGAGGAAAAATCTTAAAATATAATTTATTACAAGTGTTATTATTCCCTGATTATGTATTTTATATTATTTTTATTTATGGCACTTATTTATATGAATTATAAATGGAAGATACTTTTCAATTTGGAAAGGTAATTGTTCAAAGTACTTTCCAATTATAATGTTATAATTAACATTTTTAATATCATAATATTAAAAAAAACATATGATTTATAATATTAGAGCCTGGTTCAGTTGGATACATACAATAAATTACAAAATTTTGCTAAAATAAAAGCCATATTTAATCTTGTATATACAGGTTGTCAGAAAAGTGGGAGTGTAAAGCAATATATATATAACTACAAACAATATATTATACAATATTATTGCTGCCACAATACAAATAATAATGATTTCGAATTTATTGACATTCTATTGAATGTATCTAACTTAGTTATTATAGTTACTACTATCATCCAATCAAATGCCTTTATTTAAACTAGTAATTCTTTTGATATCACTATTATTGATTTTATTGAAGATTTAATGTGACCATAGAAATTGGATTGAATACTAATTGTATATATAATAAATAATATATTGTTTATAGTTTTAAATATATTTCTTTACACACCCCCACTTCTCAGACACCCTGTATATTCAAAATCAATTTTTAAAAAGTATTAATATATACCACTACAATTTTTGCCAAAGAACAAGAAATTATAGATCTGAAGGATGCCTATTGTTATTATTTTACAGTTAATTCCTACTTTATATGAATTATCAGGTATTTTCAATGGTCCAATAAAATTACATAAAAAATCATTAGAATTCATTAAAATAATTCAAATAAATGTTTGAAGTCAACTTCTAAACAATTTATAATTTTAAATGAGCATTATTGCTATACACTATAAATCATCAAATTGTATTTTAGTCTAAGTTTAAACCATTTTTAGCCATGGCACCTTTACTTTAAAATATAAATTTCCCATACATAGACTAAGGTATCATTTTGAATCATAAACTGGTAAAACTTTTTAATGACAGAGTTTATATTGATTATACTCCCTTTTAGTAGTAAATAATTCATTAAATTCTTTATATTAATTATGTAAATATTAATTTGTTTATATAATATATATATATATGTATAATGTTAAATTGCCCTAATTACAAATGTGATTGGATAGTATATATAGTATATTTCTATAAATATACACAGTTTTATGAAAACATGTTAAATGTAACTGATTATTTGTAGCAAAATACTATAAATTTGATATTAAAGATGAATATTCTAATAATTATAGATATCGAATAATTAAATAATTTATATTAAAAAAATTATCATAGAATGTATATTTTTAACAAAGAAAGATGGATTGTTATTTTAACACAATGAAGATATTTTTTATATTGTGCATTAAACAATAATATGCAAAAGCAAACAATTTCATGCTTTAAATGTAAAAGTGATGGTGGTAAGCACATATTTACATATAAAAGGAACATGGAATAAGTACATAAAAATTTGTAACCGAAAAATGCACCGTACTTAAATAAAGGACTAAAAAGTTGATATAACAATACTGTAGATATGAGACAATAATGACTCGTTCTATTTTCATACACACAGAAAAATGTGGTTGATGGAAAGTCTAAAAATTAAATTCATTCTACTTATATGTAAAATTATATAATAAATATAACAGTTAAATATTCACAATTTTATTTTATTATTATAGGTGATATTTATTATTCTGGTGCGGTGTTTATTGTATGTAGTAGCACAAGTTATTATTTATGTAGTTAAGTGAAGGCAATGGTTGTGTCACATAAATATAATATACATATTTGTCAAAGTATGAGTTTACAATGTATTGTGAAAGAAACGTGTAAAGAGAAAAATGATAGTGATAGTTAATTGACTAAAAGAGTTGGGTGTTCGTGGATGCTATTTTTCTCTTTATATTATAGTATATGAATACACTCTGCCGATGTAAATTTACATTGATCATGCGATATATCAATAACCAGATTTCCTGGTTGTTTCTCGTCCATTGTGCCATGAAAAAGGTAAACAAAGCAGTACCTTGTCATAAATGATAGCTTTTCATTAACTAACAATCATAGTTTATTGTTTTAGAAAGAAAAACAATTAGATATGTCTTTTGAATTTGGAAAATGAAAGAGTAGAATATTCTAACAAAGTTTAAATTATTGTTATTTCTTTACTTATATTTAGAAACAAATTTATTTCCTTAATCCTGGAACGGAAGTCTTTTGATTATTTAAGGCGACCATATTTTCTCAGGATAATGGTGGCTATTTAGAATTGCCTGGCGTTTATATAATAGATGGCTTGACACGTAAAAAAAAGTTTTACCTTTACTGTATTTTTACGCGTATATCACTTGGGAATTGTAGTACATATTTGTTTTGTTTCGATCTTATTCAGTTTCAGAGTGTACTATTTTGTTAGATTCTCGATTGAATTTCTGTTTATAAGGAATTGACATGGAAAGTAATGTGTATTGTGATGCACGTAGCTTGGTTGTGAATTTGTTTTTGTGAAGTGTCTCAATATGTGTAGAGCTTATGTTTATCTTTATGAGACACTTCACGTTTCAGCGATATGAGAATATTTATATTTTTGTTACACTCGGTAAGGTTGGATACGATTCTAGCTTATAATATTTTTCTCGATGTTTATTAAATTTTCTAGTGTCGTTGTAATTTTCTCACAATAGTTGTAGGTATGTCAAAAATTTGCTTTCGATAAACAACGGTAATTGAATAACTATTGAAAAATTAAAAACGGATTTTACACTGCAAAAAATTACGTAAAGTAATATCTACTCAGACGTTATTTTGCATAATTTAATTTTTTGTATTCAATTTAAAATACATCTGAAAATAATTCAAATTACGGTTGCTCATTTTAATGCGTAAAATTACTGCTAATAGTGTAAATAAATGTATGTTTCTTTTAAAGCGAAAATAACGACCTTTGGACTAAATATTAAGGCTTCTTATTTTTATGAAAATAAATGACTTAATACACATACTATTTCACTTTATATGTGAATTACTTATGTATAATTAAATGTATAATGTAAAACTACGTATAATATACCTATACATATATATATATATATTGCTTTATTTGTTTGTTTGTTTGTTTGTCTTAAGATGAAACCTGAAACAAAAGACACAATGTCACCAAAAGATAAGGAAGCGTACGACAGGACTGAAAACATTACATGCAAAGGAGATAGCAATGATATTACAGATGATGGTACAAAATTAAATGCATATAAATGCATTCCTATATGGGAAAGGACAATATACTGGATATTATTTTTAGCACTATATTGCAAACTGCTGTGGAATTTATATAATTTTACTCATTCCAAAGGTATATTATACAATCATTTTCATTGACTTTCTAGTGGTATTCTTAAACTCAATCTTTTTTTTCAATATTTGAAAATTAAGTAGACTTTATTAAATTTTTATAAATTTTCACCATTTGCTACTCGAAGCATATTTATATATACATATAATTATTAAACTGACTGGACGCAAAAGCTTTCAATCAGCCAATATGATTGACCCAATACGGCAGTGTAAATAGATACTAAAACCATGAGCTTACGTAACCAGTGTCGAACCACAGACCTACAGGTTTGAAGAGTAGTGCGCTATCTACGCTCTCTTTAAAATTGTAGTTGTTTAAAATCTTTCTTATGCCTAGCTGAATTGCTCAACTCGTATATATTGATAATAGCACCACTTTTGAATGAAACACAATGGAAGAGGTGTGACTGTATCATACTAAAATGTATAGGGTGCTTCGTAATTAATTTCGTTTTTAGGAATATTCAATGTAATTAAAAATAGTGTATTTACAGTAACAATTGATTGAGTGAAATACAGATCATAAAGTAATATGCAGGGTATTTACGAGTAATGTTCACCATTGTGAATAATTATTTGGAAATCCTCAATCATCTTATCGAATGCGCGTTCATCGTGTTAGCTGTGAAGCTTGCAAAATAAAGTCTTCCTTGCTTGCTCTGATTGTCTCAATATACGCGTGGAATACAAAACAGTCACACAAGTTTGTGACGGGGCTGTACGGAAATTGATTCGATAGGCAAATGTTTATTTTGCCAATGAAATATATTGTCTGTCTTGAGACATTGGGTATGGCGTTGTCTTGTATTAACGTCATGTTCTCAGTTGTATATTACCATTTTATTAAAAATACTGATCATTTCCTTAAAACTGAATGTAATTTTCTTTTTTTAATGTTATCAACGGCTATTTTAAAGTATTGGAAACGTGAAAGAGAAATGGCAACACAAACAAAATATTTTTATTCAATCAGTTTGCAGACGATCTCCACCTGGACCAACTC
Source organism: Invenusta paracnida (assembly GCA_036023295.1). Classification (NCBI taxonomy): domain Eukaryota; kingdom Metazoa; phylum Platyhelminthes; order Proseriata; family Coelogynoporidae; genus Invenusta; species Invenusta paracnida. The sequence continues at coordinate 107,898 of JAYRBW010087692.1, forward strand.
ATGAACCCATATAATTTTTTGGAGTATAAGGTATCAACCAAAAAACCATTTCTTATCAATAGAGACAAGCTTGGCTTTTGTGATTCTGTTTTGGAAAGCCAACAACATATTTTCACATCGCTGTATTCTTAGCTGTCGGTGGACATTAGTGAGGTGATTCGCGGACCCATTGTGTTTTCATCCATTTATCTCAAGATCTTCAGTTAAAATACGGGGAAAGTGAATCACTGTGTCGTTTAAATTATGTTATCTTGCAAGTCTTTTCTTACTTAAATTACTATTATCTTCAATTGCTTCAGAAACCTGGGCGATTGCATTTCTTCTGATTTCACTTACCAGTCCTTGATCAGGAGTCCGTCCAAAGTCTATTTTTGTGTCATTCTTTAATTCTTTCATAATCATGGCAGCCGAAGGGGTTCAAAACGAAATTCACTTAAATATGTCGTTAAAATACACATGTATGTCACTAAAATGCACATATATGTCAATAATTGTGCATATATGCGATAACTGTACAGTTATATCGATAACTGTACATATATATGTCACTAAAATGCACATATATGTCCAAAATTGTACATATACATATGTCGATAAAATTAACATTTTCGACAGTTATCGACATATATGTACAATTATTGACATATATGTGCAGTTTAGTGACAATAACTACAGTTATCGACA